>JABSTT010005450.1:0-18329 GCA_013339685.2 Hyalomma asiaticum | reverse complement strand
TACATGTTTCCTTTACGATGTATGCCAAAAATATTAAATTATTATAATGCAAGATGCACCTATTTCAAGTAATGTGCCGCTTTTAAAGTTGCTTTGCAACAGATCCTTTACTCACGTTTTCCCCCCTTGGGTATCTATAGCGACACGACACCAAGATCTCGGGGTTGGATATTGAACATAGATTCATTATATTTAAAAGGACGACTTTGTTTTGTTATTTTCTAAAGTAGTTCCCGATTATGAATGTTTCTGACATTTCTTGTATTTCCGCGTTTGTTCTTGAGTCGCACATAAGTTGCATGGAATTATAGTATAGTGCTGATGTGCTCCACAGCTGTGCTAATTTTCACGCCTTTTCCCGCAGGTTCCACCCTTGCCGAAGCTTTTCCACTACGACGGTGCAACACGAAAATAGCATATTATCAATGCAGAGTTCACAAAATAAATGAAATAGTGCTTTTCCCTATAAACCTCTCTTGTTGTGTTATTTGTTTTGGTGAGAACGCATTAATAGAAACTACAGAGGGTCCACTTAGCCCCACTTATTACTGTGTTAATAAAGCTTTCGCGTATGCATGAGAGGCACATTTACACAAACTACTGTTGGTCCTTCGAAAATGTGAAAACCAAAAATAAAATTATCGCAATCCAAACGGCGCGACACACTGGGGTAAACTACAAACACCATAGTGGCTGTGAACGGTCGCGCAAGGGGTTTCCCGATGTCGGCGGGGCCGACAACACGCCAAAAAAGCCTGAATGCCCGCAACATCGGCCAATGCTACCTAGCCAAATCCGACCCATTCTGGCTGGCCAAATTTGACCCATTCTGGCTGGCCAAATTTGACCCATTCTGGCTGGCCAAATTTGACCCATTCTGGCTGGCCAAATTTCGCCCACGCTGGCTGGCCAAATTTCGGCCACTCTGGCTGGCCAAATTTCGCCCACTCTGGCTGGCCAAGTTCGACCCATGGTGGCTTCGCCACAGTGGCGCCATTCTGGCTGGCCGTCATCGGGCACACGTGGGTGAAAGTAGCGCGAGCGCGATTTGCCGACTTAGGCCCGATATCGCTGCCGACTTTGGCCGACTTCACGCCTACATAAGTCCTGTGTTGGCGTGCTGCCTGGGGTCCCACCTCATGGTATTGGCAGTCGCGGTAGGTGTCCTGGCTTCCCCACAGTGGTAGCATAGTGGGCAGTAGTTAGTGGTGTGCCAAACGTTCGTTTTCCTGGATCCTGTTTTCACCGTAGTTCTTGTCTTGTCCTTGTGGAGTAGCCGCTGCTGTTCTGGAGGTAGGCCGTGCTGCTTGCCACCAGTTCGAAGGCCCTGTTTCAGTCATCCTCATGACGTCGTAGGCCTCGCTCACGGCTACCGGAGGGCGCACGGTACATGGGCTGCGAAGCACCTCCACTGGATGTCACGTGGCTGTGACTATTTGGAAGCAGCACAACTGAATGCAATCTCAAGCGAACTGTTTATAGCGCGAACCTGTGCACAGCAAGCCAACCACACTGCAAAGCAATAGCGGCGTGAACAGTCGTCAGTCGATGAAAAAACGTATAATTTGCGAAATGCTTCGGCGTTTCTACACATATCTTCAGGCGTTCTAGCATTATCTCGGAAATTCCAGAAGATAATCAAACATACGTGTGAGCATCCAAAGTTTCAAGAACGGTGCACGCTGTTCGCGAAGCAACATCAGAGACAAACGCGACCTACACTGGGCGTAACAGATGGTGATTGCGGCGCTCCCTGCAGGCAACCAAAACAAGCGCGTGTGTCACAGGAAAGTGATAAAGGGATCCACCTTAAAGAAAACAAGACAACCGCACGTGTCAATATGACAGGCCACGAGTATGTCGGGGTTGTTTACATGAGCCGAATTTAGAGAATTCGCGGCAAAGTCTTTAAGAAATTGTCACTTTTGCAGTGTAACAGTTTGAAGTGCACATGTGTCGTCTCTTGTTTACGCGGACGTATGGGCAAAAGGCTGAGAGGGGACCTATATGATGAGACCGAGAGTGTGCTGCGGTGTTCCGTGGTGAGAAGAGATGACGAAGGTTGCTCTCGCACGTGGAAAGATGCGCGAGAGTGAGTGTTGTGAGAAAAGAAAGCAAGATGGAGACAGACTGACTCCCGTGTTCGGCCCAATCTGGAGCCCGGCCCGAGTGTCGAGAACAACCATGCGGTGCATGAGTTGAATTTCATGGGCACACATGGCCATCCGTGCCCTGTCCTCCTTCACGTCTCCTGCTCCAAGACTGCAGCTATTCCAGCCGCGCTCGACAATCGATCGCTCGTCTCTTCGCTGCTGTCCTCCACGCTTGTTGCCAGCCAAGGATACTTCGGCTCCTTGCACTCGTCCGTCTCTTCAAAGCCTGTTCGGAGAGTCGGCCGGAGAGACGTGACTGTCCGACTCTTAGCCCGCAGATACAGGAACGCTGAGAATTTCTTTTTGTTGTTTTGTTAATGTCTTTCTTTGTTGAAGTGTATGCACATGCTTGACATATATAAAGTGCTACATCTCGTCAGTTCGATAGGAACGCTGGTGTTCCCAGCCTGAATATTGCTTCCTGCGGACCTCTCATGACAGGTTCATGCCTCAAGGTTACGAAGATGATGGTATTCCCTCTTTCGCATGGTTATCCCACGTAGCCACAAGTCTAATTTGATTCGGTACTTTCATGACTGTCTTGGCAGGTCAAAGTCCGTAAAAGAAGACTTCTGAAAAGTAATGTCAGTCAGCCACATCGCCAAGGATGCGGCAGGATATCTTACCTTGATACGAGGTTGTTTCGTTTGCCAACGAGTTAAACCACGCAGTGTTCTGCGACCACGCTTGAAGCAGCCTGTCGTTAGCAACAGCCCATGGCAAATTGTAGCGTGTGATGCGGTGGGACATTCTCCCCACTCACCCCGGTGAAACCGCCACTTACTCTTGGTTGCAGACGACTTTACCATATTGGTCGAGCTATAGCCCCCTTACGTGCATTATTATTGCGACGGACATGGATATGTCTTCTGGATGTAATATCCCTGTACAGTCTTCCTCCACAATTGATAGCGAATAATGCGGTTACTTGACGAGTCGTACGTTTGCTCAGAATTGTTTTTCACTTGGCATCAAACACAAGAAGCCATCGCCATACCACCCACAGGCTAATATAGCAGAAGGCATTAACCAAAGCCTCAGGACAATTCTCAGGGGACATACAACCGACCACACGGAATGGATATAAAACTTTCCCTAATGGCGCTTGCAAGCGAACCTCAGTAAATAGATCCACAGGCTATATGTCTGCAAATGTCGACTTTGTTAGGGAACCCTCACTGCCAATCTGGAGATAAAACATTGGATCAACACCGATATTGAAGAATTTGGTCATGGGGCCGAAATCATCCTCCTAGGGGACATGAATGCCCACATCCACGACCTTGACGGATATACAGACACAATGGGAGGTTATTGCTCGATCTTTGCGAGCACCATAGTCTTGTGATAGTTAACACGGGGCCCAAGTGTGATCGACAGATCACGTGGGAGATCAGAAATGGATAATCGAACATTGATTATTGTCTTATGACGGAAGGAACCTATGAAAAACTGAGAGAAATGAAAATAGACGAGGACGGGATGAAGAGCTTGGGTAGTGATCATAAACACATAACGTTACAACTGGGATATAAAACTGAAAATAATGACGTAGAGTCGTATTTAAATGACAAACAAATAAAAATATAGCCGCAAGAGTAGAGGAAGAAGTAGGCAAAATACGAGGCAAGGACTGGGGGTATAATGAGCTAGTTCATGTAATGACGAAAGAAATAAGTAAAGAGAAGAAAACTGTTTGCTGGAAAGGAAATAGAACGCCAAAAAGATGGTGGGACGAGGAAATCCGGGAAGCGATCGAAAAACGACGTAAAGCATCAAGGGAGCACAGACAGGCAAAAAGGGAGCAGCAGCCGCAAGTTGGTCACGGAAAGATGGGAAATATATTTAGAGAGAAAATCTATTGTACAGAAATTGGTGGAGGTAAATTAAAGGTGAAAGCGAACGCTGGGTAACAGAAATTCGTGAAAAATAGAAGGGCGCGCCTAGGATATGTTGGAACCACATAAAAGCGCTATGTAAAAAGTCTACCACATTGCAACAGCATATTGTTGATGAAAGAGGAAATGAATTGGAAGGGTACGAAGCATTGGGTTACATCCAAAAGGTAATCGCCGATTCGTTTAAAAAGAGCGCCCAAGAGCTTTCCCTAGTGGACAAAACCATGACGGAGAGCGAAACTAAGGAAGTGCTAGAACTTGAGAATTTCAACTGGAAAAAGGCCGAAGGAAAAATTCCAAAGCGCACTGCGATGGGTTTAGATGGGGTCCCCGTTAGCCTCTTTAACGAATTAGGACAGAACACTAAAGAAGCACTATTGAAAGCCGTAGAAAAATGCTTACAGGGGAGGCAAATACCGGACAGTTGGCGGAAAGGAGGATTGAACTTAATCTATAAAGGCAAGGGGGAAAAGAATAACATTCGCTCGTATAGACCGCTAATCATTACATCGGTGCTATACAGGATGGCTATGCGAGCAGAAAATTAAAAATAGAAGCCTGGGCAGAACGTAACAATATTTTGGGAGAACTTCAGAATGGATGTCGTGTAGACAGGCGTTTAGCAGATAACCTCTTTGTTCTTACTCAGTGTATAGAAATATCTAAAATAGAAAGGAGGCCGCTGTATGTGGCTTTTCTAGACATCACTGGGGCGTATGACAATGTTAATCAGGCAATATTGTGGGAAATTTTTAAAGGAATGGGCATAGGCGACGACCGTGTACAGCTTTTGAGGGAAATATATCGAGAAAATACAGTTTGCATAGAATAGGAAGGAATCAGTAGCATAGAGAACGTTGATATTAGCAAGGGGCAGGACAAGAATGCCCTTTGTCACCGCTCTTATTCATGCTGTACATGGTTAGAATAGAAAAAGCGCTAGGAGATAGAAACATTGGTTTTAACGTGTCACATAAACAGGGCGGCGTAATGATTGAGCAGACGCTTCGGGGATTATTTTATGCTGACGATATTGTCTTATTCACGGACAGTCGAGCTGATATACAACGGCTGGTGAATATATGCGAAAAGGAAGGCGGGGCTCTTGGACTAGGATTTAGTGTAACAAAAGGCGCATTGATGGTATTCAATGGTCCCAATGACCAGGCGGTATCCATAAAGGGCGAAGAAATACCGAGAGTAAGCGAATACAAGTACCTGGGCGTATGGGTAAATGAGGGTGATAGATACATGGAGGTACACGAACACGAAAAAGCCTTAGCAGCAAATGGAAACAGGAACGCAGCAATAATGAAGCACAGAGCGTCATGGGGATACAATAGGTACGAGGTGCTTAGGGGTCTGTGGAAATGGGTAATGGTACCGCGGCTTACATTTGGGAACTCAATGGTGTGCATGAGGCTAGAGATGCAATCAAGAATGGATGTGAATGAAAGAACTATGGGACGCCTCGTGCTCATGGGAAAACGACAAATGAGGCTGTAAACGGCGATGTGGAATGGGCCAGTTTTGAGGCAAGGGAAGCACAGAGCAAAATAAGTTTTGAAGAGAGGCTAAGGAATATGAAAGAGAGTGGGTGGGCAGTGAAGGTGTTCCGCTATTTATATATAGAAAGAGCGTTGACACGCAGTAGTGAAAGAGAACTAGGAGGCTCACCAGTAAATATACGGCTCTAAGAGAGCTGAGAACAAAGAGCGTAAAGGGAAAAGTCAGAGAGGCGGAGAAGATTTACTGGAGGGCAGTGATGAAAAAAAAAACCGACTCTGAATAACTACCGAGAGGGCAAAAACGAAATAAAGAGGGAGGTATTTTATGATAATTCAAGAGGAAGCGCTTTATTGTTTGAAGCGAGATCGGGCTGCCTTAGAACGCGTATTTATAAAGCGAAATTCAGTAAGGAAGAAGAAAAATGCACATGCTGTGAGGAAGATAGGGAACCGACGGAGCATGTTCTAACTGAATGCGGAAATATCCACCCAGGTGTACGTTTGGGCACCACCCTGCATGAAGCCTTTGGTTTTAGGACGAACAACGGGAAGCTGAACATAGCCGCGATTGAAATAAGTAAGAGACGGTTAGAATACTGGTGGCAGAAAACTAGAGAGAGCGAACAAAAATAGAGGGAAAAATATGTACTTTCTGCCATAAGGGGCAAAGAACTGGGCTATGAATTTCCGTTTTTGTTATAGTATGGTCGATTTGATTGAAGCAGATTTAAAAGGCGTCAGGAAAATTTAAAGAGAGAGAGAGAGAAAAAAAAAGGAAAAGTTCTTAAATCTTCTTACGAGCCTGGTGGTGCACATGTCACGACCCCGTTACAAAGGGGACGCTCATAGCATCCATCCATCCATCCGTGCTCTAGTGTGATACGAGAGCGCTAAATGGCGACACACAGTGCTTGTCACGTCTTTGTTAATGTACTGGGCAATATTCACGGAAGATTCACGATTTTTACCGATCAACCTCCAGAGCTTCGCCCACTCATCATCATTCATTCCGTGGATATGCGTGGAGTCTTTTGTAGATACTGGACTAATTTGTTGATGAAACATAATAAGTGCACAGGAGAGATAGGGAAAACAAGCACTAAAGATAAGGTACGTTCATGAATACTGGCCTAAGCGACGTCAGGCTAAAGATAAGCCACGAAAAATGCCCAGTAGCATAAACGCACATCCGCTTTCTCGGGCACAACGTTCTAAGCGGAAATTTAGAGCCTTTTGGGGTTTTCCGGCTGTTATTGGGAAGATATGAACTGCGCTGACGTAGCAAGCCACCTCACCGCGCCGACAATGCGGTGAGCGGAAAATGCAGTGCCATGAGTAGATTATCCGCAGAGGGCGCTCTAAACCGTAAATACAGCCTTCCGTCTCAACGTCGCCATGAACATTCCCGAGTCTTACCAGGAATAGTGGCTTTTCACTGACCCGTCAGCAACTGCGGTCGGCGCCTTTTTAGCCCAAATGACCAGGGGTGGAAAGAATTGGCTTGAACACTCAAGAAATTTGATGATTCGATCTTGGGGGTGGTAATGAATGTTGTACCTGCTCATAATGCATTCTTACTTGACAAACAGCAAGCCGCAAGCGACAAAATTAGCTAGATAGGCACCTTCCCAGCAGTACTATGAAGTTACTGTGCGTCACTAGAAAGCGGCATGCACGTACGGCCAACACTGATGCCTTGTCGAGACTTCACAATCACCGGTCGGCACCAACACCGTAACAAAGCCATGCTAGTATGGCAAGCGTGAATGTTGCCGTTCACCGCATGTGTTGTGTTCACTGAACGCTGAAGAAGCAGGGGACTTCCCAAGATGTGGCACTCAATATGAATGAATTAATGAATAAACGTCTCCTGTATGGCGATCAAAAGGTAAACGCGGACTGCTTTTGGTCGCTGTTGGCGATGAGATGGCAAAGAGTATAAAGGATTGCGGCTTGATGAGCAGCTTCGTTTCGCGCTTTCCCACGGTTCGATTGACCTCTCCTGCACCACTCGAAACAGGCCACTTTGACTCCCTTGTATTGCCACAGCTTTTACAGCGTAAGCTGTTATGAGATCACAAGAAGGTTCGTTTTTGCGCCGTAGTTGTCTGCCGCCGCCGCTGCCGCTGCCGCCACCGCCGTCGCCGGTGTCCGTAACCACTATCGCTGCAAATTCGAAAAAAAAAACAACCAGGAACGAGGAGTATTCAAACTTGTCCTCTGTGGAGATTCGAACCCACACTCTCTGCGTGATAGTCGAGCATTCTACCACTGAGCTACGCCTGTTTTTTTTTTCTTTTTTGCCAGTTTAAGTATATACAGTTGAAAAATACATAACAAGCACAACAAAAATATAG
Organism: Hyalomma asiaticum; assembly: GCA_013339685.2. Taxonomy (NCBI): domain Eukaryota; kingdom Metazoa; phylum Arthropoda; class Arachnida; order Ixodida; family Ixodidae; genus Hyalomma; species Hyalomma asiaticum. Next base: position 10,413 of record JABSTT010005450.1, on the reverse strand, counting down.
AAATTAAAATCGTTCTCTGGCCTCAGAGAACGTAGAGTTAAAAAAAGCGCATTGACAACAGCATTTCAACGTCAGGTAACCATTCAGGCACTGGTGGGTGCGACTTTTGCTCTAGGACATATCTCTGAATACTCTCCTTAAAGTACTGACGTGCCGCTCTGGCATCTATGTCCGCATTTCTCACTGCCATTCGACTTCTCCACACACTGTGCAGTACCAGGAGCATAATTAAGTCGTATGGTACTCCACTTTCGCTTTTTATATCCAGAAACCGGATACCATGAGGGTGCAGGGGGAAGTCTTTCTTAAGTGTCCTCTGCAGGATGTCCCACAGGAATACCGCATCCCAACATTCTAGAAACACATGTTCGATTGTTTCGTCCCATTTACAGATTTCGCATTGTACTCCCCAGGCAAAAAAGGACTGAGCTACGCCTGTTGTTGGAAAATCGTCGCTAAAAGACCTAAACAGGTGTAACGTCTGCCGAGGAATCGCATTAAGAAACGTAATGTTACGTGGCAGAACAATAAAACGCCACTATACGTTGAGGAAAGTGGATTGCACAACGAGTTCGAGGAATTATTTCAAAGAACGCAGGGCAGCATGGTTTGTAGCTCTGAACCAGTTACAGAGGCACCATCAACATCATCATTATGAAACAATCTTCTTCAACGTTCCTGTCAAGATTATTATGAAGCACTACCTTTTGAAGCAGTTTTGTCGTATTGTGCCATGCATCAAGCGGTAGGTGACGTGCACAGCCGTGCCAGCAACCTGACTTGGCTCTTCGTTAAACCTGATGGCTCCTCCTCGTAAGGTGCGGACCGCTGCTGAAGAAGTGAATCGCAGAGCTACGCGCGCGGCTGCAGCAAGGCAACGTCAGGCACAACGGACAGCTGCGCAGAGAGAAGCGCAAACAGCAGGTCGCCGTCGACGCCGGGCCGAGAGTTCGGTTCGTTCTCGAGAAAACGATGCCAAGAGACTCTCTGAAATGTTCAGTTATACAGATTTGCACGTTACAATGTCGCAGTATTTATGGCGTAGTAGGTACTTCCCTACTTGGCGAAATGATGATAGTTATGGCGCAGCAAATACCTATGACCTCTACTTGCAGTAGTTTCGCCAAGCGTTTAAAATGTTATCTAAGAACATCGGTCCTCCAGCTTACGCTACCACTGTCCTGCGGTTCCGCGCAGGCCTGGCTCTTTTTTTTTTGGGGGGGGGGGGGGGGGCTTCATTGTGCGACTGTAATAACTTCTATAGAGCTATTATGTCGGCTTTCTACAGAAGTTGAATGCGCCATCGGGCCTTTGTGAATGCTGTGCACCTCCAGATATTCAAATCTGCTCGGCAAATCTGTTGACAATGCGTGCATCGCGTAGGAGGTTTTGCACTCGTACATCGGTTAGCTTGCGGCCATTTGTCTATAATGTGTGGTGTTTATGGCCTCAACTTTGTTCAAGAATATTTCTTCTTTACGAGGAATCCGTCCCATTTCATTTAGGATGCGCGTTGGTGTAGCTTCAATGGTATGTTTTTTGCTGACTGCTTTTATTTTAACGCGAATATAATGCACCAATGCTCTTCTAGGATATCCTTGTGCCCAGATGTGAAAATAGGGACTTTGGTCTACCAGTTGTGATGTCGATGCATATCGTGTGGGGAGTTGCGTATGTCGTCAAACCCAGTCGCCTCAGCGGCGAGCGCCTCAGCAGCTGCGTTATCCCCATGCGTGCCAGTATGACCCCGTGTCCGGAGAATTTCAGCCACCGTCCAAGTGTCTTGAATTCTTATTTCTTTTTTTTCTGTCATTGGCCACACAATCTTCAGTCGTTAGCGCTGTTAGTTCAATTACTGCTTCACATCAGTCTGTAAGTATGCGGTAGTCAAATAGAGAAGATTTGTAACGGCCACCTCCCATATTACCAATAATACCGCTTGCGGAGTTGCACGATGACATGTGTTATATCTATTGTGTGTATTGTAGATGTGCTAACAGAGGCCATGTTGACTCCTTCATCTCTTATTTCGGTGTCAGTGTGAATATTTGAGGTTTTGAGGTCTCTTCTACTCTAGTCGCTTTTTAAGTTGTTTTCTGATTTTCACTTTTTGTCTGGCGATCTTCAGCCTGTTCGATACTCTAGAAAACCTTGACTACAATTGGCGCCAGAGAAGACGGAACTGCTGACCGCAAGCCGAAAGCGATCGACGAATTTAAGGAAGCGGTTTACATAGCGAATGGTGAAACCTATATTAATTCTTCAAATGGACAATTAAGATTATCGGGATAAAAATTGTTAGCAGCAACAGCTCTCAACAGTGTATTTGCACTTTAAATCTCCAATGGAGTCCCATATCGGATATGATCTTACGCATATCGAATAAGGATGGCGGAGCCCGGCAGAGTGCATGCCAAACACTTCCAAAAGCAGTGGATGCCGGGAGGATTCTGCAAGGGGTACCCGTCTATGACTTCTCCAATACAGATCTCAGCGACAACGAAAGTTACACAGGGCAGCCCTGCCTACGATCACTGGAGTGCTGAAGCACGCAAGGAACGAGCACCTGTTCAAGCTAACTCCCATACAAACAATACGGGACATCATAAGGGAAGCACAATTTCGAATGGGACGCCGACTGAAAACACGCTACCGTGAAAACAGGTAATGATGGGAAAGCCGAGCCGATAGAGCGCCGGTGGCTCAGGAAATGCCGGTAGGACCGAAGCGTGCTTGTATAATGCACGAACGTGAATCTCTCCTGTGTGGTACTATCACGTTTTGCAACAAGGTGAGAGTGACTTCTTTTTCTTACGTACATGCTTGCTTGCATGCATTGTTATATATGTATTTTGTAAGGTGCATATCTGGTCGGTGCCGCACCGATGCCGTATACAAAGTGTCCATGCTTATGTAGTATGAGGATCGCCGCCAGAGGGCCGTTGAGAAAGATTGCAGGAGACGACGACGACGTGCTAGTGTAGCGCGTGGTATGCGCTAGTGCTAGCCCTCGCCGTGAACTGGGATAGCTCACGGCAAGTCTGGGATACGATCTGGATAATATTCGGCCAATCTCCCTTACTTTTAATATAGTAAGGGCAATTGAAAAAGTTGTATACGTTTGACTCGGTGAGCTTATTTCTAGTGAGAACATCCTTTCTTCGAGACAAATAAGATTTAGGCAAGGTTTCTCTATATGGTCGGCTCATGTGGAATACGGCTTGCACGGCTATCGGGAGATATTTCAGCATTAGTCACATTGGACATAGCAAAAGCCTATGAATCTGTCAAACAAGGAATTTTAATTTCTATAATAGTCGAATGCAATGTTCCAAACTACATTGTATCTCGGGCTCATGAATTCCTTTATGAAAGGCAGTTCTTTTGTTTCCAGGAAGGAGCTACATCTTTATCATTTAAACAAACAAGGCGAGTGCCGCAGGGATGAGTTGTGTCCCCTCTGTTATTTAATATTTTTTTATCTTCTGTGCCGCTTCATCAGAATGTGCAGCTATATGCGTACGTCGATGATATTGCATTTTTCTCATCGCCCCATGTTGTTCACAATTTACACAAAATTTTGCAGTCTTATTTGTCTGAGCTTGAAGTGTGGCTTAATGGACTCTTTTTCACGCTTAATGTTAGTAAGTGCGCTTTACTGGTGTTCCCACGAACAGATAATGCATTCCTTACTCTTAACAATGGCAATGAACAGATACCGCAAGTATCTTCATTGAGATACCTAGGTATTAGATATGAAGAGAATCTGAGCTGGAAGCAGCAAATTGAAGTAAACAGATGCAAGGGAGAGCGGGCCATGGGCCTGTTACGACGTTTCAGTAGTAAAAGCACCGGGATGCGAAGGTCGACATTGCGGATCATATACAAACTGTACGTACGCCCCGTTTTGGAATTCGGTTGCGCTCTGCTTTCCGGCTGTGCGGCCTATAAGCTACGACCTCTACTTTTGTTACAAAGGCAAGCCCTACGTCTTTGTCTCGCTCTACCAAAATTTACGGCCAATAACGTGCTATATTTAGAAGCTCGTGTGATACCCCTGGTATCAAGGTTTAAACAACTGACAGTGCAAACATTTCTAAAGCTCTACGATACGCCACTCTCCCGTTCGCAGTCAATCTTCATTACTTCCTGTGATTCATTTTTAGGAAACGATGGCGACGCTATCAATGGCCTGAGGTCGTTTTTGTCCAATATATGATATCTGATATTCAAGTTTCTCTGCAGAACCTTACTCTCCTAAGGCCACACTTGTCCTTGAAGGATAATGTTTATTTCGATCACATTTTTCCCAAAGATGCTAAGCTCCTTTCCTTACGTATTCTTGAAGGATGCCTTCAGGATCATCTCGCCTAGTTTCCTGAGCATTTTGTAATAGCTAGGGATGCGACTGAAAGAGTGGAGAAGGCTGGAGTTGGGATATTTTCCTCCCTGTTGAATTGGTCATTTGCGCTCCGACTGCCTGATTTTACCATTACATTCCTAGCAGAATTTCTGGCTATCACATTGGCGATTACGAAATTGAGTCCGTGCCAGACTAAAGTAATCATTATTACAGATGCGTTGTCTGTCTGTTCGCATATAACATCTCCAAAGCAGTCGCCCTTGTGGAAGATTTTCTCGACGCTTGTACCGTCTTACATAGGTTCACTTGGTCTGGGTCCCTGGCCACACTGGCATTTTTCTGAATGAATCAGCTGACTTTTTCGTTTTCGTTTATCACAGCCGAGATGTTTAAATGCTTTCTTCTACTAACATGCCCTAAGACATCTCTTCTAGATTTGGACGACTATTGCCATCTTCAGTTCGCATGGAATACGGACAAATGCCTTTCACGTCAGTGCGAAGTGAGTATAGCAAGTCTCAGATGCAAAACTCCAAGTCAAAATCTCTATCTTAATCAATCTGGTTTCTTTTTAACTAACCTCTGTTTGGTATGCAATGAGCCAGAAACGATTCATCACTTCCTTCTGTCTTGCCACCGATTTTCTTCACTCCGCCGAAGGTATCTAAATTCAATATTCCATAAACTGCGTTTACCTTTAACAAGACCAAATCTTTTATCGTTTGGTGCCTCTCAGGATGGTACAAGCCGTCATGCTGTTTTGTCAGCATTCCATAAATTTATCGAAGCCTCCGGAAGATTACGCTGCTAGTGCTGTCGAGCACAGGGTTTCCTTCCCAATGTTTCTTTTACTAAATTCTAATTATTATTTTTAATTAGAACTTCTTCCTTCCTTGTTATTTCTTCTAAGATTTTCGCCTTGGCCTTTTAATTTTCCTGCTCTCTACGTCATTACTTGTAGTGTGGCCAATCCCCCTCGTGGGTATGCGCCAACTATAGAGGCCACAAAAACAACAACTCGCTAGAAGCGTGCCTTTGTGTGACGGCCCTGGAGTGCCGACCGTATCTGTAGAATGCGCGCTGCTAGGCGCAGCACAATTGCACTGCCGGCAGAGACTGCCTGGAGGCCGATACGCGGCCATCTCCCACAGTATCCAACATGAGGAACTTAGACGGAACTGAAGAGCAGCCTTTCGATAGTGCGCAGCATAGCTGTGCAAATTTAGAGCCCAGTCTCAAGAAGTGCTCATATAGTGTTGGCAGCGAAGCGGACAGTCCTGTTTCGCTCCAGCATAACGACAGGGGGGCGCCGCTACCTAATCATTCCTCCACGTTAAGCGTCCTTTCGTTGCTACGACATGCAGCGGCCCGCATAACTAAGGAAATCTCGTAACCCATAAACCCCATGCCTGTACTAGTGGTAATCAGGGGTGACAGCACCTAGCCTTCCGCTTCCTGCAAAGTGCCGTAGTTCTGCGCCTTTGCTTTACCCCGGATGCACCAATGAGGGGCGACGAATGGGCCCGGAGAAATGCTGCCCACAAAAATGGTTATTGTTTTCGGTTCCCGTTAAGCCCGAACCACATGGAGCGCTTTTTCCGCCGTTTTCTGGCGTTTCTCTCTCCGGCGTCACTCTGCGTCGACGCTGGCAGTGACGGCAGCCGAAACGCCGAGATCAAGACCGTCCAGATATTGACGCCGCCGCCGCGCTGCAGCGCCGACGCCGGAAACTGCTGGGTGAGCGGGCACCAATCAGCGCGCGGCTCGAAGCGACTTCCGCTGGAGCAATGGCGTCCTCGCCGAAGCGGGCACGGCCCGCCTCGAATATATTCAGTCATCGTCGCGAACTGTGTGAACCTCAAGATCCCAACTGACGCTTGTATTTGACTCATGTTTGTCTACAGATGCTTCGACAGCAACGCACACGGGATTACATTACACCGTTTTCGAGAACCATTCTGAATTACTTCGGCAGCTAGGCCTCAAAGATAAGCGCGAGTCTCGGAAGCCATCGATTTTGAGTTTGCTGGTTCACTTTTATCTCCATAGGTGCCGCCACAAGTACAAAAAAAAAAAAGCTTTTGCGGACAGTGTGCTTCTTTTGCAATGCTATGAACGTCTTGTGCACTGCGGAACTTCAAGTAAGGCATATAAGCTGTAATCGTGAATATTTATTGTTGTTCCAGTGGCGCACATTGCACACTGCTTTCCGTGGTCCTACATTAAGTTCATCGGCGCACGTTGTGTGACGCTGGGCTGGCGCCGGTGTGTGCGCTCGTCGTGTGGTTGGTCGCCCTCGCTTTCGGCGACGTTGTGAAGACGGCGAGAGACGCAACGCCAGAAAACGGCGGCAAAAGCGCTGCATGTGGGTCGGGCTTTAGAACCCGCCTTATGGCAGTAGCGCTGAGGAAACAGCGTTGCGGTATGTCTGGATCTCGCTGGAATCTACGGGGACTGATGGTTGAATAGGGACAAAGCTGTGTTTATTTCTGTACGTGCTTTTAAAAGTAGGTACAGCCGACGGTGATGGTGTCCTAATATTCGAACTAATTGACAAAATTTACGGTGTGGCCGGTCGACGGCGCCCCAATTTTTTTAAACAGCAGGCATTCAAGATTCTCATGTGTGCGTATATCGCAAGAGACTATCGCTATTATAACTTCAGGCACCCAACATATCGCATGCACGTCTATGCAATGGCTAATATACAGCGTTCGCGCGCACGCTTCTTTCTTCTCTTGCACATGCGCAAATGACCTCAGCTCAGAATTACCACGACGGAACTCTGGCTGGCGGGCTTACCTGTTCAAGCAGAAGAAAATTAATGCAGACAGTGTGCATTGATTTGCCCGGGGCACAGCGTCTCGCAAAACTGCGTTTGTGCACAGTGTAGTATAACGAATGCTTGGGATGGCGTAAAGCTCAAACCACCCGTGCCGCGAGGCCTCGGCTCGACGCCCTCTGAGAGATTCGCCACACAAGTCAATAATTGAGTATTACAGTCACGTAACAGTAAAGTAAACGTTTTATATAGAATACGACTGCAGTATGGTCAAATACAAAGGAGAGAGGTAAAAGCCGAAGAGTCCGACAGTCAACCTGTCTAATGCTGTTGCCCCGCTTGATGACAAATTAGGTTTTGTCGTGTGTAATAGGAATTTTCTGCGTGATTCGCTGTTATTGACATTGGGCCATGTGTAAATTACCATTTGACAGCAATATTTGCCTAGCAGTTGTCTCCATCTGCTGACAATGGAAAGCTGCAATGTACATTTGAAGGCGCGCCATGGACAGCCTACCCATTCTAACGTTGTAACAGTGCTGAGGCCTATAGGCCGATCTCGCTGGCAATGGGGGATGCGCTCTAGAACAGTTTTCTAGATGGCTCACTAAACCGACACACCAACCGCATACACAAGAAGCCACAATGCGTCGAAGGTAGTATTCTTCGCTATGCCACACCGACCTCCGAGTTTTGAGCACCGATGCGAAAGAGTGGAAAGCCTGAGCGTCCACCTCTCGGATACAGCCATATCTGTTCGACAGGGCACGCAGGACAGCCTCGGCTCATGGGCTCATGGACCAGGAGGCCGTCGACCAACCTTGCAGTCTACCGCGGTCTTAATAAATGCATGAAGTTACTGCCTTTTTCAAAACACCCTGTTGTTCAAATGCTGAGGAAGGGCACTAGATCTGAATGGTTATCAGGGGAAGATGGCGTGTGAAAATAGATGACAAAAGTGATTCTAGTGCCACCTCTTTTGCACTTTCATAGGCAATATTAAAGGAACAAGTCGGACGGTCGGTGGTATATTGCTGCTCAGTGTTAATGAACGTTAAGAGAACAACATTATATGGGAATTTAAGTACACTTCTTAGGCACTACATCTCTCACTTCATCTTCATGGAGCGCTACATACAAACGCATTATGTGTCTTTTTCCACGGAGCTTCAGCTGTCACAACTTGCGCAAATAGGCGCTGATATGCTTGCGTACTGGGCTCAAAGCTTAGTAGTTAGATATACCGGGGTTTTACGAGTAATGTACGTATTCGCATAGTGTATCCATGCCAAACTTTTGACATTAAAAGGTTTCTGCTCCATTTCGTCTCCTCTGATTTGTCTCTTCAGCTCTGGGTGCCCCCTACTAGTGCTATAGCATAAAACCACCCGTTACAGCTCTCACAATGAAAAAACACGAAAGTATAGAACCACTACAAGGAGCCACCGTCAACGGGAACGTGAACGCCGTGTGTGTCCACTTGAAGTATGCGCGTCTTTTGCCAGAGTTTTATTTTCAACGCTAATGAAATATCTATGCTTTTAGCGCCATCGCTGCAAAAGAACGCGTGCAAATTAAGGCGTGCAAATAAAGATCCCTTGGTACGCTTTCAGTGACTGCTACCACTCTTTTTATCGCGGCTGTGATTCTGCATATTCCGCGAAGTTTCTTGGCTACTGGCTGCGTGTGTTACAGTGGCTGCATGCTAGCTGACCTTCTGGTATGAAGGGCTACGTGAATAAGAATGGAAGCGAGGCAACCGTGCGCCCATCCGACGAGTGTGCTATACCACTGGCGCAAACAAAACGACCGGTTTCGAGCTGCTAACAAAGAAAAGAAACGTGTGGAAATGGAGCCAGTCGGAATTCCTGATGCCATAGGTATAGTTACATTATATAAATCGTGGGAAGAGCTTCGTAGAAAAGTGGCAGCCTGCTTGCTTGGCACCTCGGTGCACTCACTACAGTTCCACGCTGTAGGTGGAAGTTTGTCTGTGTCAATCAGCCTGCTAAATGTGCAGTTCAATTGCATTCTACATCAAATGGTGTCTTCCTCACATTCAAGCTGCGCAAGGTGTGTTCTCATGAAGTTTTTCTTGTAAATTTTCCTCGGCGTTTCATTAACCTAAAATGCAAGGTTAACATTCAGTCACTGGTGGCGCATGTCGCATAATCCCCACGGACAACTACGGGAGTGAGTCGCGCATGATGTTTTACGTAATAGTGACGTACGGAACAATTTATGATTCTAGCGATTTCTAAAGCAATAACGAACGTTCTTCATGCAATCGTATCCTGCCGTCGGCATTCTGGTATGCACAATATTAACAACACAACGACGAACAAGACAAATCAACGCATGCTTGAGATGGCGTGTGTTCGTCCTTCCGCTAGCCCTTGTTCTTGACACATGGTCCCCAAGCAGACTGGAGATTGGCGGCCGTGTGATCGTTACCGCGCCTTAAACAACGTAATGATTCCCGATAGCTATCCTATATCCCACAATCATGACTTGTAGGCGCCGCATCGTCGCTGCCGCATATTAAGGTAGGTGGATCTCGTCAAAGCCTACCACAGATCCCTGTCGGGCCCTCCAGCATTCCCAAGACCACGATCATTACCCCTTGTGGGATGCTTGAATATGTGCGCATTCCATTTGGCCTCAGGAATATCAAGCCAACGTTTCAGCGGTTCGTTGATCAAGTGCCCGTGGCCGCAGCTGCTGCTTCGTGTATTAATACACTCTTGTATTATTGGCTCTGCTACGCAATACGAGTCTGACCTACGTAATGTGCTTAAACGTCTCCATCAACATGCTTTATTGTAAACGTTTCGAAAAGCGAGTTTGGAGTGGATTATCTCGGTATTCTCTGCCATCGAGTAGACAAGCACGACGTCAAGCATGTCTCATCCATTGTGAAAACAGTATAAATTTTCCACGACAAAAAGAATATAAAGAAATTACGGGAAATACTTGGCCTCCTCAACTGCTACGACCGCTTCATTCCTCACTGCGCTCCAAGTTTACAGCCGTTGTGTGCTCTCTGGCAAACCACAAGCGAACACGCCTATTTCATGAACAAATGCCAAGGACGCCCTCGCTGCCACCACTCTCCTGGTGCGCCCTCCAGCAGACGCGCCAGTGTCCGTTATGGTAGACGCCTCCTACCTAGCTGTTGGCACCGTGCTTCAACAGCTGGTTGACAAAGAAGTGCGGCCTATATCCTTATTGTCAAGAAAGCTGCCAGCTCAAGGAACTCGGTACAGCA
>JABSTT010005449.1:0-17139 GCA_013339685.2 Hyalomma asiaticum | reverse complement strand
TTTCGGCCACGAAGTTCAGGATATCAGGTGGCTTAGTTGGTTTTAACATGATGGCGGAAGATTTTCGTGGCTCTTCTGCCTGGAATACCTCCGCCGAGACTTCATCAGTCATCAAGTGAACAAGGTGTTCAAGATTCCTGTGAGATACCGAAATGTTGGATTGACATTATAGTCTGGTCTTGCAGTGCGTTTCTTTGCATTAGAGCGTCGTGTGTCAAAGTTTAAAGGTGCTGAATGGAAGGACCCAGATCTTCGTTGGCTGACATATTTCAGTGCTGTATAATTACTGTACATGGGCACCGAAGTATTTTCATTCGAATTATTACAACAAACTAGTCTCCCTTCCTTAGTAGTCTCCAGTAAGTCACCGGGTCATGTCAGCCCTCTCCGTGCACGTAATGTTGAACAAGCATCGCTGTAAGGCTTTCGCGCTCCGTGTGGTGCTGAAGAATTCAGAGAAGCTCTGCTTGTTATGTATTCGCGTAAGTGTTGCCCCGCGCACAGTGGGACGGCTCATTGTAGTAATTTACGTTTATATCCGTGTTTCCCTCATTCATAGTGAAAGGCGCTTCCAAAGATTGCGGTTTTATGCGTTGTCAAGTAAGAGTTCACGTCAGCAATTTATTGCACGTCCATTACCAGACGACAAAGGTTATAACTAAATAAAACATGATAAATTATTCTAAAGGACAGCTGCCTTAAATAGAATTCCTTAAGGTGGGTCTGTGATAGCAAAGTGTTATATGTGTCGCCTTGTATAGGAAACCTGGACAGGCTTCCCTCGCCAAAGAGCAAATGATCCAGCACACTATGGCCGACTCCTCATCGCATGTTCCGAGCAAGTGTGGGATGACATTGGAACACTCGCATGTCACCGAGAGACGCCAGTGTCTATGTCTCAACCGTCATGAACAAGCACAGCTCGAAGAGTGCGATGCATCATCTTCGAAGGCCATGGAGGAACGCCCCCAGCAAAAAAGCGAGGACAAAGGTAAATTATTTCTAGCGCTGTTGCTAACATTTTATACTGAAGAACCATTCCCGGCGGAAAACATCCATCCCCCCCCCCCCCCCCCCCCACTACTGAATTTCGTGGCCAGTGATGTCCTGAAGAATACGCCTTTGTATGACTATGACTAACAGTTGTGCACGCTATTTAAGGTAGCAGTATTTTGGTTGACTGACAGCTGGCGTCGGCATTTAAGTTTCCATGTTGGTTCATGTCGGCTTTCCGTTCATATAAGACTAGCATTGTATTCATTCAAAAGATATTGACCACTGTCTTCGCACATAGGCCTGGATAGACGGGACAGGACAATTGGGCGAGAGGCTTATGCCCCAAAATTTAGAGCACCATTCACCTATAGTACCCCAAAGAGGAGTTCAAGAAACAAAGACCCGGATGTACATGTCCGACATTTCTCAAGTCTTCGTGTACCAGCGCAGCCATACCTTGTACTGCGTGATGCGTGCTAATTTCAACATCTGATATCTGTATTACTCAATCCCTTCCTGATCACTAGTATGAGTAATACGTGCACCTTGCTTTTGTAACCGTAAGGACTGAGTTAAAGAACCATGTATAATTGATTACGAGCAATGTAATATCCTCAAATAAGGTTCATCCTCACAGGAAATCTTTGCTTCTGTGTTGATATTAACACGGATCGTCATTCTGTTCCATACGTGCCCATTTCTCCTACAGGGAATCCAAGAGGTATCCCAGTTTGAAATAGCCAGAAGCATCGCAGCATGCCCTTTGCAGTAGTGACTCACTTGTTTGCTCTGATTTATTTTTGACTGACTTTGTAATGACGTCATGCCTGTTGCTTTCTTCTGTTGGAGCTACCGCTTAGTGGTCATTTTTAAATAATGCGATCGCGCATTCTCATTATTCATAGCCACCCTATTCAATCCCAGCAAAATGAAGTAATGTTTAATTTTGAATCCTTAATGCACAGTAAGTCAGTACATCTTTCTAATGCACTCGTTGCGATTGTGTGGCGTGCTATGCTTTTGTCATTGCATATCGTTTTAACGATCAGCATTTTCATGGAAGTGTGGCAGAGTCATACCCGAAATGCTTTCCCTGTTAAATTGGTGTCGCATGGCCATGCAAGAAATGGCTATTTATGCCACATTCTACCCTGTACGTTTTTTTTGCTGTTGTTCCTGTGTGCTTTTAACTGATATTATCAAGGTAACGGTCATCACGTCATTTTACTTTTACAATCTCGCTTGCAATTTTTGTGACAATGTTACTATTTCGTTACAATGTTGTACTTTACTTTTACAATTTTTCGTCGTCAAATCTGCCACGCGGCGAAACGCACACCTACTTCTTTCCCTGCATCGTAGTGCATTGTTGGGTTACCATTGGTGATCACAGAAGTATAAAACTTCATGAAATGCACACGTCCTGCATGGAATTCTCGGGGAACACTTGGTAACATTGGAGAAGCTGCGCGTAAGTGAAAAGCGCTGTCAGCACTGAAAGAACGCATGCAAGGTTGGTGAATCCAAGGTGCCATCAACACATAGAAGTACGGGCATCAATGCCCTTCAAGTGTATAACATCAAATCTTTGTTTTTATTAGCTGATACGGATAGTTCTCTTCGAAAAAAGCAAGTTCAAAGCCAGTTCAATAAGGAGATGTAGAAATAGAACAGATACAAAAGAAACGCGAAGAAATTCGAGAAGCACAGAGTACGCACGGGTATATTTTGGGAACAGGGTATTCGTATCCGTCGTGACAGTATTTCGGTATCCGTGAATCAAAACGTCAGGTACGTACGCCATGTAGTAATCCAAGACTGTTGAGCGCTTTGCATATGCAGGCAAGCTTCTTCAGTGGTGCTGCGTTTATGCTTCATACAGCACGTCACACAACCTTGCAAGTGCCTTCATACGCTCTCCGTGTCTTTGCAGGTCCCTTGTCCTTGGCACCCACGCAGGTACCATACCAATCGCTGGTGTCCATTGAAGACGGAGTACATTCCTGCCGACAGTGCACCTATGTGACCAAGCAGAAGGGAAGGATGACTAAACACCTTCGCCGACACACGGGCGAACGCCCTTTTCAGTGCAGCGAGTGTCCGAATTCATTTACCCGGAAGACTATCCTCAGAAACCACATGCGCACCCACACAGGGGAGCGTCCCTTTGTCTGTGTACACTGCCGTGCAAGGTTTTTGCAAAAATGCAACCTAGGTAGGCACGTACGTATTGTCCACAAAGGAGAGCGCCCTTTTTCATGTGCCCACTGCCGTGCATGTTTTTCGCTAAAAGGCAGTCTAGTTAGGCACATAGGCACTATACACAGAGGAGTGAGCCCTTTTTGATGTGTGCATTGCTGTGCATCTTTTTCGCGCGAACAACTCGAGCCATATGTCGAAGTGCGGACCAAACGAGAAACCATAGAGGGCTTTGGTTCACATGGTTGCTTCGTGGCGCTTAAGTGAATAATTTCTTTATGGTATATGAGGCATCTAATGTGTGCTTCAGGATGTTATCGCAACTCTTGTTCCTACGGTGCCTTACAGACCATTAGCCAATCCTCTGTCTCTGTAACCGTCACCTGTATAAGATATATGACGACGTGTGTCAATTACGATCCACTATAAAAAGAACAGACCGAATTGCACGAGCGGGACGAATTAATGACACCCTAGCAATAGCTACCGATCGATAAGATCGTTACACAGATACCACTTCTACCACGCTTAGAATCTCTGAAATGTGCAGTTATGCCGATCCAGTGTCTGCTTCCGAGCTCGCGTGCATTATTTGTGGTAATTCACTGTATTAACATTTTTTTATAATTGAACATTGCTTGAAATGCAGCCAAAGCTATTCATGTTCATATATGTCTTCTGTTGTCAGCGTCAATATCATCGTCTTAAGTAAATATATACGGTTTCATTATCTATTAAATTTAAACCTCTGCATGCACAATGTGCCCCGAATTCCTAATTTTTACGGCAGCAGGAGTTAGGAACAAGGTTCATAATGAGGCGACTTTCATAGGAGCAAATTAGGGTCATCATGAGTGAGCGTATAAAGTCGGCAGTAGAAAAGCGTCTCGTGCGATTCTCGATTTATCCCAACCCTGTGCTACCGGCGGTCATGGTAGCAGCAGAATCTCGAGCGCATAGAAGAAATATATTTCAGAATGGAAGAATAGAAGTATGGTGTGATAGACATATTTCCCGTATAAACGACCGTCGCCGCTTTATGCACGACAGTAAACCACTTTGTTGCGCCAAAAACTGCAAGCGAATGTGGATCACACCACTCATTCACACGATTCTGCTTTACGAGAAACGGAGCAATCGACGTGGCATGCTGCTTCCTTACAATTCTTAGCCCTACCAATAGGATTGTATTAATGGCTGAGTTTCGTATTGGGGGACGTCGATCGTAAATAGTAGCAGTCGTAGCCATCATTCGCAGTTTCAAGCATGAAAAAATGGATAAAACACAAACTGTCCTGACTACGCGCAATTTGAACTCTGAAACCCTCGGTCCTAAGGCGACCGTCTTAAACGCTAGGCTACACAGCCACCCTTCCAGCAGGTACATTAATCGAGACCAGATTACTAATGTTGCCAGTGTTGTGCCAGCGATTGTTGCTATGGTTGAGAGAAAGGTACAAAGAGAGCCAGGGAGGGTTGTAGTAGGAAGACAGTGAGAGCTAAAGAAAGCCTCGGGTAGAGCACAAGGCACAAGTGGGTGGCATCGACCCACAAAGAGAATGAAAGAAGCACGGAAGGGCAGGAGGAGGAACAGAAGAAAAGAAAAACTCTCGGATACCCTATTGAAAATTCTCCCTTGGTGGTTGCTGGAATTCGTGGTGGTTAAGATGGAAATATTAGTGGACATGGTGGAAATAATGACGGATATGCTGGAAAGCGTGATGGCAAAGATGGCTCATGGTGGTGAATAGTGGATGCATTTGGTGGAAATGGTGGCTGACGGTGGTGATGGCAAACGTGTCATGCTGTACTGCTTGCTGGAAGACGGTGGCGTGGTGGAGTCACGGAGGTGCCATGATGGCAAGCTTAGTGGTTCTGGACAGCGAGATGGTGGCATGGTGGAGGAATGAAGGTGCCATGGTGGCACACTTGGTGGCTGTGTACCGCAAAATGATGGCGTGGTGGAAGCATGGTGTTACAGTGATGGCGAGCGTGGTGGTTGTGGGAGAAGGTGGCTGCGTTAGCATACCTGGGATGGTAGTAATCATTGGCAGTAAAATGTTTAGGGTCTATAGTTGGCGCGCTATTAACGAATACGTTTAGAGTGCCCGAGAAACGCGGGACTCGGTTCTTTGAATTGCATGCACCGGCCTGTTCGTCACTGCCGTTGTAGATTCTACGCCTATTGCACCTGAAACAGCATTATTCCGATCGAGCTGAGCTTTCCCTCTTCGCGAACGTGTGCCCTTACTAAGGGTAATGGTAAGCGCATATGTGCAACATTCTATGTTGAGAACATGCGCCAGCACTCGTGCTGCATAGGAGGACGGCAGCAGCTGTCCTGGAAGTGCGCGCCCCGTTTATACACATATCACTGGTCACTGGAAGTATGCTGGTAAATGCTGCAGGGATGTACTGCACGACGGCTACTCTTAGTTACGTGCAGGATGGTACATATCATGTTCTAACAAAAAGGGCTAGACAGGGGCGGTGAGTGAACAAGATGTGCGATTAAGGTGCTGAACTAACAATTATAACCAATGGTTTACTGCCGCAGGAAAATGCAATATCTGTGCAGAAAAACTACAAAACATAGCCTGTGCGCATGCAAGATGCAACGCAGAAAAACTACAAAACATAGCCTGTGTGCATGCATACTGTGTTGGTTGGTCTTATATGCAAAGCATTTGTTTATATATCCAGCAATAATAAAACCACTGGTTGTTGAGCGCCTTGTGTGTCAATCTCTCACCGCCCTGTGTCTCCGAGTTGGTGATACAGGCAATCGGCATGGTGCACGCGCAGGAAAAATAGAAAAAGAAAAACGAGGAGAGAGACCTTGCTGTGTTTCGTTGTATCTGCCCTCGTTTTTGTTGTTTTTTTCCTGCACTGTGTACCATGCCTACTACACTGCCCTCCTCTTCTTTTTACTTTTCGTTTTTTGCTTCTTGCAATCAATATTTGTACGACCACCACACATACGGCTCAACAGTATTAATTGCTAAATAACATCATTTTGGCTGCAGCTGATAATGCACAGAATATGCGCTACAGGGCAACTGTGTACTGTTGCGCATGCAATCTGGCGTTACACATGCAACATGAAGTGGTGCGGAACACGGACCGAGGCCGAGGAAAACGTCGCGAAATGCAAGCTCGCATAAGTTACGGAATCTGCAGAGCTTACGGCAAATTCCAATTGCAGGATGGTATGTAAAATAAATACTATATTGTGTTTGCATGTTTTAGCCTTAGAGCATTTGTTTCTGTATTTCCTTACACTGAAAACATGAGAATTGGTCTGAAATTTTGAAAACGAAACCGCAACCCGTGGTGTCGCCACCATCGCGCTATTGCTGTTTTTTTTTTCTTCCAAACATGGCGGCGCGCTGCGGCTGTCGTGTACAACGTGGTGGCGATATTTGTTTTCGTATGGACGATTTCTGGTTGCGCTGCATCTCGGTGTATGTTTAGCGTTCTGCTCATTAGCTCCAGTGGACCGTCTTGAGCCAGTGTGAGGTGCGGTGTGCGATAGACAGAAAGCAGCAGCCGGCAGCGTCGACACCTCGGAGATCCTTTGTTGACATCCATTCGCCGAGGGACGTGAGTCGTCGCGACACCGTCTGTCAGTGTGTAAGCGGATCAGTGAGAAGCAGTGCCGGAATGCTTTCTACGTTCCGTGATGTGTGTTCCTAGGAAATGCGTTCTCGTTCGCACACATCGAGGGTCGGCACATCGCTTCTCGATCTACGGACGAACAACGCGGCTCGGCACAGCGCCTTAAGGCCGTCAGACGACGCAAACTGGAATCAGCATGTTTCTTAACTAAGGTAGGTGGCTGTGAATGCTGCGCTTTGTGCCCTATCATTGTTGTGTGCACTCTTTACAGCAAAGGAAATCGAGTAGCGTGGTGCAGAGTGCGGTGCCAGTAGCGTTAAATTGGCGTGTGCACGATGTCTGTGCAGAGCTTAGTCAACAATTGCGAAGTGCTGGTCCGCCCGCGCTATCGTGCGTGAACATTCCATGAAAGGGTGCATAAAATTGTCGCCACGAACATGATCATCTTGCTTTTTATACGTGTAACTACATGACTCGCGAAACGTGCCTATTGCTGTGGTTATCGCTGATGTATGCAAGCGTTCGTGCATTAACTGCCATTTTAGGGCCGCAAACAACTGCGATCCAAAGTCATTATGCAGGTATAAAAATGTGTTAGCTGCTATTAAAAAGGACAAAACTGAGGAAGTTCGAAGGATTATACTGCCTTAAAGATAGTAGAATCGCTCGGCGTTGTAAGTGTGCCGCTTTGCTGTTAATTGAGAGGCTACGCTGTCGCTTCGTTACTCGCCGCAGCCGATCACATGTTCTATCCAGGAAGACTTCATAGCCATTCCCTGTAGAGATATACGCCTTTGTAGCCGCACTCTCTCCCCTTCCTGTACCCTTAAAAGGAAGGTGCTCTGCAACACCTTTTACTCTGATGAAGGCCGGTCCAACGGTCGCAGCGTGAGAAAAGCTATATTGTTTTGTTAATCATGTGAATCTCTTCTTTTGAATATATATATATATATATATATACATATTATTGGCATCATGAGTCACCCTAATTCAGATGTACTTGGCTACTACATTAATTAGTATTATCCATGAACATCACAAAAGGGCAGAAGTGGCTATATGTCTTACAAAACAATGTGGAACAGAGAGCATGGCCCTTACCAGCAGAAACTTCAGTAATGGTAGGAAAAGCAGTGCTTCGTGCCTAATTGCAACATCGCATATGACACAGTGGCCCTTACACACCTTCAGAGCTTACATTTGTCATTGATATGAGCACATTGTAGTTGAGCCAGGGTTCATTTGCAGTGCATGCAGCACTTAATTTTTAATCAGTGTGTGTATAGGCTGCATGTGTTCCATTGACACTTGACGCTTGTGTCAATACTTGCTCTGGTTAGTTCTGCGCCAGCAGGCCCGGCAGTTCTGTTTTTCTTGGTGCACTATTTTTTAACTGTTTGGTTGCCGTCCGAGATTGCATTCTTAGCTGGCAAGATTTGATTTGCTCAGTAGTTGTGGCAGTCTACTTGTACAGCCAGCTATATTTTTCAGGGGGGGGGGTTATAATGCAGTGGGTAAGTGTACCTGGAAAGGGGTCAAGAGGGGGCACAATGGAAATTTTGGTGGGTTGTTAAACATAAAAACACTTGCCTGGCTACACTCTGCCGTGAACCATTGTTTTGCTTTCCCTTGTTGTTCATAAGCTGCTTGTGTGCCTTCAGAGCTGCGATAACAATATCTAAGATAGTGTTCATACTCACCATGGTTTAATGCACAGAAGATGAAGCACTCACTAGTTAGTTTTCTCTTGCTTTTGTGTGATGTGCACACTGTCAGAAACGTTGAAGCTGTCAAGAATGAAGAGAATTTTTACTGCACTCCACATGCTAGATCGAATCGCTGGCTACGTTGTGGTTTTTGGAAGATTATTGCCAGGCCCCAGGCAGACACACATATATATACTTATATATAGTACCTTGCAGAAATGTCCTGGACGAAGAAATGGCACTTGCATCACGGCCTCATCGTGAAATATTTCAGTTCCAAGATGACGAGAATTCCAGCTTGTACACTTCTTTTGTGAAAAATGAGAACAGTTTTTGTTCACTTTTCAAATAAGAGGTCTGCTTATTCTTGTTGTGACACTATCACTCTTCGCTTAATTCGGACCTATTTTTAGTCTTAAATGACCTTTTATCTTCACATCAACTAAAATTATAGACTCATCAGTATTTTTTATCACAAAAGAACTGCATGGTTACAGCGTCTTTAGAAATTGGCACCATGAAGTGAATTTAAATGTAGTGTTGCCTTCTTAAACTGTACGTTTAGTGCAGTATAGCAAGGCCAGCATCTGTCTGAAATAACTAGATGTTAAATATGTTGTGAGCTGTGCACATTGTCTGAATTACATTGTTGGTGTGTTGCGGCAAGTACTTATGTTCATTCACATGTCAATGTTGAATTCAAAGCCTAAACAATGGCATTTTTGCACTGTGTCATAGACTGCCTGGAGAAGTATACCAGCAGCCATCCACAACCTCCACCAGCACCACCGGCAGAAAGCAGGCTTGCTGCGGTCCGGGAGCACCTGCGCAGCTATCTTACGGAGGCTGGCCGCCAAGGCAAGCGAAAAAAGCCGACAGCTGCCAACACAATATGCAATGAATAAAACTTGACTGCATTTCAACATACTAGTGAGAAGTTGGTAGATAATTTTGATCCTAAGGTTGATATAATGCCCTTGTACACTGTATACTAGCATTCTTCAACCCTCATTAGGAAAAGTGCATGCTTTAAAGGCTACCATCAAACCCCTGAACTGTGCTCAGCAGCTCCAGAACTACTGTTGTGTATTACACATATGTATTCAAAATATCTACAGCATTGTTCACTATTTTGCCATCGATACACATCTTAAATATATTCATATGCTGTCTCGTGACGCATTCCTACCATCATGCCCATCCACTATGTTCCATCATGTTCCAGCATCTATCATGGTACACTATCCATCATGTCCCAGCTTACATCATGGTACACTATCCACCATGTCCTGGCTTCCACCATGCCACCGTGCCATCACCATCATCCACCATGATGATGGATGGTGGATTCCACCATTCCACATACTGGCAATATTTTCAATAGGGTAGTAGAGAAAAGAGGAAAGCACGCGGTTGCACTCGACCCACTGCTCACATAATTACCCTCAGCATACTATTATGTGATTGATGGTAGTGTTAATCATACTAACATTCACAGTGCTAGGTGGCAGTCATATCATGATAGTGATGTCGTGTCGCTAGTGATCGTAAGCTAGGTACAAATAATTCCTGGCAAGATATTGCCACGAGCTCAGCTGGTTTGCCAGTCTTAGTGACGTAGATCAGTGTGAAGCTGCCTCCATCTCTCATGATTGATTTCTGGGATTTTACATCCATCCCAAAGCCACATATGATTACGAGAGGCGTCATAGTGGAGGGCTCCCGAAATTTAGACCCCGGGGTTTCTTTAACGTACACTGACATCGCTCAGCGCACGGGATTCAGCATTACGCCTGCATTGAAATGCAGCTGCCGCGGCCGGCTTCAGTCCTTCTTAACATGTTAAATAAATGGCGGCTATGAAATGTAACAAACGGAATTGAACACTCCGTGGGATTAAAGCCCTCATCGCAAAAACGATACTTAGCCATCTAAGATGATAAAGCGCGAGAGGGGTCAGGTTGGACAACCGAATGCTCTAGAGATCGACACTGCTCTGCAATGGTCTTTGCTACAGTTAACGTTAGTATCAATTGGCGACACTGGCCTCTACAGTCAAAGTTCACTTAACCTACGTTTTAGCTGTATTATGCAAGGATGGTTGAATAGCTTGGCACGTACGTTGTGACGTCGTTTTGGATGGATTTCCTGGCTAGTTACCGCAAGTCTCTACGAAGGCAGTATTCTGAATTCTTAGTTCCTTTTTTCGTTTCGGTGGCCTCATATTCCTGTATAATTACTCTAGTAGACTGTATATTGTATTGGTGCTTTATATATTATGCATATTGTCACGTGGTTGTGACACACGCAGTACTTGAGACGAAGCACGCAGGACTCAAGGTGATGAACTTATCTCGGAATGGTAGAGCCCGTAGTCGCAAGGAATGGCCAATTTCTTAGAGATAGCCTACTCCTTCTGTCGAAATGAGCTCATGTTCCACAGCTATAAGACGCTGCCGAAGATCAGCAATAGTGCGCGAAGGAACAAGCACTGACCACATATGTGAATACATTGTCCTTTCAAGGTTCCTTTGCGAGCGTCTGTGTATGGACCTGGAACACCTGCAGGGTTGGGAGGGCTGTGTACACGATGGTACTTCACCGATTATTAAGGGGAGCGAGTAGCTTGCAAGGAACAGGCGGTCACACAAGGGCACAATGCAACGCTGGCAGATGTAGATTCCCATGCTAGGCTTGTTTTCTTTTCTCTCGAGTATTGAAGGTTTGACGATTCTCTAGTGAATTCTGATTGCCTGAAAATGTTAAAAGAAAATTACACCACTCGGATATTACACCCCAAGAGCATGATCGCATTAGGACACATGCCTTCCCGCTACGCGCAGCGACATTGTTTCACTACGAGGTCCTATTGGCCTCGAGATCGACGTGCAGGTGGCAGCACCGTCACCACATGAGTGTGGATAGGCGTTCGCCAGCGCGCATTGAAATGTACAGAGCGGCCCTCTGTTGTGAGCGGTTTGGGACAGGTGTTTCGAAATTAAAGCATTAACTGCAGTGAGACGGAAATACATGCGTCCTTAATTCTCACGTCACTGCAGGGTGAACACAAAACGTTTTTATTTCGCGTCAATGAAGCGTGATATACCGTGCAACGGAGCACTGACATCACCCAGCGTCATAGTTTGACCTACTCGGCGGTTCTATCCAGCTATGTTTCTTTCACCATACTCAAGTTCTCTTCTGTTCACACCCCGCCACGGTTGTCTAGTGGCTATGGTACTCGGCTGCTGATCCGAGGGTCGCGGGATGGAATCCCGGCTGCGGCGGCTGCATTTCGATGGAGGCGAAATGTTGAGGCCCGTGTGCGGTGCGATGTCAGTGCACGTTAAAGAACCCCAGGTGGTCGAAATTTCCGGAGACCTCCACTACGGCGTCTCTCATAATCAGAACTGGTTTTGGGACGTTAAACCCCACAAATCAATTAATGAATCTTCTGTTCACAATGTTGGCACTGCTGTTACGCGAATGAAAGAGTTCAGCATTGTGTTCTCGCTTGTTTTTCGCCATTGGCTACTAGAAAAAAGGAGTGTTAGTTCTCATCGAGTTAGAGTAGAAGCTCTTGTACTCCAATTTATCACTTTTGCTTTCATCCCACAATTACTCGCAATAAAATGTAACACGCACAGTAGCGTACTACATTTTTTCTCTCCATTTCGGCAGCGAAACTGCTTGTTAACCGTAAGATCTCCGTCATGCCAATTTTAACAGCGAATCTCTTTAAGCTAGACATTAGTTGGCAAGCATGATGCATGTTGGAACACGTGTTCGGTGATTTCGGCGGGAACCAGTCACATGACATTGTGTTACGTGATGTTGGCGTCAACATGCCACGTGGCATTGTGTCATGTGATTTAGGGCAGAAGATGCGACGTGACATTTTGTTACGTTATCTTGGGTGGCTACGTGCGATTTGCCCGCAAGAATGACGTAGCAAAATGTCACGTGACATGTTTCAGCAAAAATCACGTAAGACAATGTCACAGGACAGACTCCCAACCAAACATCACATGGCTGTCAAGAGACCCCTTTCCACAAACTATCAACCAGCCTCGCTGTACCCTGCACTTGCGCGACCTCGCGGACGCTGCGTACTTTATTTCATGAAAGCATACGTCAGGTAAGTCATTGCTCCGCGGGTATTATAGGGACAGTGTGCTGCATAGATTGGATGGTCCTGAGAACAATTCAATACCTCCGTATAGTATTCTCGTATTGCCCCAGCGTTTTAAACGTTTTGGATTCCATCAGAAGCCAGTAAACTTGATCAGGGAAACGCGTGTTGAAAACCTAAAGGCGCGGACCCTACTACGTGATGAAAAACACTCGCAAACGGGGTATGGGGCTCGTATATACTACTACTGTGTTTTCATGTCACGATGTTCACAGCCGCTCTCATAACTTGTGTGCCTACGCTATAGTCAATGAAATGCGTAAGCGGTGAGAAACGTTGTGTATGCTGGTAAAGTATTCCTTGAGGGAGTTATTGCTAATTTTAAAACAAACGACTTCTAGTAAAAGGCCTATTCTGGAGAACATAAGGCATTTTTTTCTATATCTTGCGATGAGGAAAAAACAGCGGGAGGGACAGGAAGAACAAAAATTAGCGGGACAAGCACTGACTGTCATATGAAATCTCATGGTACGCATATGCACCCTGGACATGCATGGAGCACCCAAGTCACAGTCCATCTTGACGTAGAGCGCTTGATATTGTCTTCTTATTGCCTAACTTAAAATGACTCAATTTATAGTCCAAACGCAAATTGACGCAGTTTATAATCAAAAGTAAGAATGTACGCCTCGGTGCTTGACCTGTACCGCTGTCCAGGAAAACCATTGACTTTTTCAAAGAGAGGCTGCGACTTTGCACTGCGAGAATCTCCGATCTGCGTACGCTCATGCTGATATAGCATATAAAATAATGCCGAATTTCTGCAAATAAAGTCCATTCACAGTAGCTCCCCTTCTGTACTATTTCGTCGTGTGCTCCTTCTCCTAACCATGCTCTTTCTTCCCCTTATGAAAAAAATTCATTTTTGGTCTCGTGCTGGATTACGCATCAGTTTGGTGTCGCTTATTTAAGTGCACCGTCTTGCTATTTGAGCCACGATGCCTCAGGAACCATTTAAGATGCTTAGCACTTTACAACTCTTTCTTCCGGAGAGCACAACGCATTACATTTTCACCGAAAAACATATTTATAGTGGCCCCAAGAAACGCCATTAGGTCGCGGAAACATGGCGCGAAAACTGATGGCACCACGGGCCTTTTCTATTTGGGTTGTTATGGCTTCCGAAAAGTAGTCTGGAGGTAAGTAGTAGGTGTTTTGTATTGTGGAAGGGGAATTTGCAGCTGCAATTTGTATATTTCTTAATTTATTGTGCCCTTGAGACATGCAATAACCAAATTGGTACCATCGAACCGTTTTTGACCAACCACATTAGCACAAAGAATCATTACTACTGCTCAGTTGTACGTCGCAACCTATGCTCACAGATGCAATGTCACTCATTCACTGCTTTCCGACTTTCTAAATAGTCTCTTCGACTTCTCATTGCGCGTAACCTTGAGACCCTGTCATCGCCGTGACGCCGCATTCCCCAATAGTAGCATATACTGCGTTGGTGTAAGTGCGCAAAATACAAGAGAAGCTCAGAGGAAGATGATTGCTTGAATGGATGAACAGATCTCTAAAAACGATGGAGAACAGGGAATGTTCCCCCGCAGGGGCGTCTGCGTCAGCAGGAGTTTGGTGTGTGGTGACACCGCGGATCAGAGTGCGCACGGAGAGAGGGGGGGGGGGGGCCTTCGACCCCCTCCCACGTGTCGCCGTGTGCGGCTTAGTCGTGTCCGGGGAAAAGGGGAGCCTGGTGGTTGAGCCGACGCCGGGTGAGTGGGTCTATAAGGCCCCCCGGAAGGGGCAGTAATAATAATAAGTGATTTATTTCAGACACAGAGTGAGTCTTGGATGACAAGGCAAAAGGCAGAACGTTGTCTGCCTGACTAAGGCCCCTGACTAATACACCCCTGTGGCCCCGCCTTCACTTTGAGGGCACCCCCAGAATGGCCCGCCCGGCGGAAATCGGTAGTCGCATTTTCCTATCTCTCTCTTCTCACATCTTCGTCCCTTTCTCCTATTTTACATCTTTCCTGTCTTCTGTTGCATTTAATTCCATTCTTTCTGGTGGCTAGCGTTAACTCTGTGCAAATAGCCAGACTTGGTTACGGGCATTCGGTTATAGCAGCGATATACAGCTGCCCGTGCATGTGGCTCACAACTTGCACCGTCCCCTTGTAGGGCTCCATGGTGGGTGGCTGCCACCACTGTCGAACGTAACTCCTACCATTTATGCATCTTCTTTCCCGTCCCTCCCTAATTGTACCGCAACCAAGCGCATACACACCGAAGAAACATCAAAACTTTTCTTCCAAAAGCAAACCTTTCATCGCAAACCTTGTGCACAGCATGAACTCTGAAAAACCTGTCCCAGCAATCTCCCCATTAGTCGTAGCAAAGTCCCTCACCGAAACAATAGGTCCTGGTTATACAGTTAGTAAAGTGCCCAGGGGTGACCTCCTGGAAATTCGCGACATAATCCAATTCCAGAAACTCTGTAATCTTGCAGGATTTGGCGATCTACAAGTCTGTCACACGCCACCGATCTCTAATACTGTACGAGGCGTTGTTTCAGAACCGGACCTCATTTAACTCACTGTTGAAGGATGGCTGGAAAGAACAGAACACCATAAATGTCCAGCGCATAATCATCAGACAAGAGGGAAAGAAATCCCCACTAAACACTTGATGCTCACTTTTTCATCGATCATACTCCCTGAAAAGAATGAAACTGGATACAGGATACACCAAAACCTGTGTTAGACCTTATATCCCAAATTCCCATAGATGCTACAACTGTTAGTTATGGCCACGGATCTCAGGGATGCCGTGGTCGCCTTTCATGCGCGAAATGTGGGTCCATGGCCACCCTGAGAATGACTGTGTTAATGCACTACACTGCGCACTGCGTGAACTGTGACGGCGACCATGCAGCGTATTCTAGGTCGTGTGAAGCTTGGAAAATAGAAAAGGTAATAATAACGTTGAAGAGAAAAAGGAATATTTCATTTAAAGAGGATCGCAAACGATGTTCACCATTCCATATTGGCCTGGAGAACATACAGTGGCGCCACCTGCCGGGACCTCTCAGTGACGTAGAAAACGACACCACGTGATACCGGCCGTGCGGCGTACGACGTCTACAATGCCGCAGCTCGTTCAGACACGGTTTTTTCGTGTTGCCTGTGTGCATCTTCGCTCCAAAAGAACCTGTTCTGCACGTTGGCAAAGTATTTTGCGAATGAGCAAGATGCATCGCCGCATCGTCCACGCTTGTCGGAAACGTGTGGCCGGGGTGCTATGGACGACGAAAACAGAGGATTTTAGTTTGTACGCAGAATTCTTTACGGTTGCGGATACCGATTTATCGGGTGTGTTTACTGCTGAAGTTGAACTGCAAGCTCAATCTATCCGTGGTTTGCTTAACTACAATGCATTAGACTTTCTTTTTAGTTGTGTGAGCGTCTTCTTCGAAAGAGGTAATGAAAGTACTGTGATTCGATTATTATCTCACGGCCAATGTTTTACACTAGCAGCCATGCAAAGCTGGCAAGCCATAATAAGATTAGATTTTGTGTGCCTGGTCAGGCTCCACATCGTCAGGTGGCCTTACCAGCGTTGCTGATCACGTACATTTTCCCGGTAAACCGGTATCCGTAAACATAAAGAAGTTTACGGACAAACTAAAACTCTCTAGTGACGAGGCCGCTCGCGTACAAGGATGCTCGGGAAATTTAGTTAGCCATCACTGGGAATATCCAGATATCCCGCGTACAGTTCCTTATTCTACCGCGAATGGGCGCTGCATCTCATTTACTTGCGCGGTCGGTGCACGTGGTTGACATTTCGATTTCGGTTCCCGGTATACGTGGTTCATGGCATACCTTACCATCCCTACGCACCATTTTTGAGCGCCTGATTATGCGGGCAATATATGTGAGGTCTTGATGTTAATTCAACCTACCTGTCCCTTCATAACGGAATGGGCATGCGGAATGGATGCCCTTGGCATTTTTGCCAGTATTATCGCGGGGCAATGATTCATCACGAGCTCATTTATTACGAGTACATTATATCTTAAATTCATGCATACGGTTCCGCCATGTGCGCGCATGTATCTCCCGCGCACAGTGTCTTTATTGATGACAGAATCAAAGCAGC
This sequence comes from Hyalomma asiaticum, assembly GCA_013339685.2. Lineage (NCBI taxonomy): Eukaryota > Metazoa > Arthropoda > Arachnida > Ixodida > Ixodidae > Hyalomma > Hyalomma asiaticum. The sequence continues at coordinate 321 of JABSTT010005449.1, read as the reverse complement.
CTGTTATTTTTTGCGATGGCGCTGCAGACACATTTCCTCTGCAGCCGCAAATACGCGTCGTAAATTCGAATGCCTACCGTACGAGAAAGTTCACGCCGTACTCGCTGAATAATTTAACTCCGACGCCGTGCTGAAAGTTTACTTCCCGGAATGCTTCCCACACTCTCGAAATGTCTGACCACTTGCCGGTTTGCCCATTCTCAGCTTTTTCAGCCAAGACGCTTCGTCTTGGGATATGTACGCCTGAAAATTACACCTAGTTCGGCCGAATATGTCAAGTGCTGTGGCGCCGAGCAGTTTCCCATGCGCAAAAGCAAGAAC
>JABSTT010005448.1:0-17138 GCA_013339685.2 Hyalomma asiaticum | reverse complement strand
GCTTGCGAAGACCGCACGCCGATGAAGCAGCACGTGCGCTCGTGGCGCGTGAAACGAGGCATGAAAAAAGGCGCAGCAGCGCTGAGCAAAGGAATTGTCTGCTTGGCTACGGTCGAAGAAGAACGCATCGGCAGCTTCGCTCTGTCGACGGGAACGGCGGGCGTTCAGCTCGGGAGCCCGAGACGCTGGTACTCCGGGGCGTAGCTGTAGACCTCGGTCAAGATTCGAGCGAGGCTCCGCGGAGGTGCTGCAGCCGAGGGTTCCGGACGCGCCGCCAACACTCCCCCTTCGAAGGTCGGCCAGCAGAAATTCACCAGCACGACACGTCGCCACTGCGAGCGGGGGACCGTACTCGTACTTAGCCCTGCGGTTAGGCCTAACCCTTGGTCAGGCCTCGTCATCAGTGGAGACGGGACGACGGCTTCGGAAGCAAGCGGTCTCTTCTAGCCGTCGTAAAGAACATCGACGACTTCCGCCCGACCAGTCTCCATACCGGCAGCGGACTTGGTGGCGACGAGGGGGGACAGCGCCGGCAACGTAAGAGCTTTCCTCGTGTTCATCGCGACGGCGTCGGCGAAGCCACAGTGGCCAGACTCAGTGCTAAGAATAGAGCCGAATTTAGAGTTTAAAGAAGATTGCCAAAGGCAGCAGAGAGTTTGATTACGATTAGTATTTCCTTTCTGTGTTAGTTTACGGGCTGTATTCATTTGTTCACTTTTGGGTTGCTGTGGCGAGTTGGGCATTTTGAAAAGTATTGTCAGACCTTGTGCTGTCATAAAAGTTTGGTTTGCCGTGCGCTCAAAGCTATCGTCGTCAAACGTGTCCCTTGCTTCCCACGCTCTGCATACGCTCTCGAGATCGGGCGGTGACAGCAATTGGCGAGCGTGCCAGGATCCGTTCCGGAATTTATTCCAAGATTCGTCACTACGCTCGAGAGCAGCTGTGATGGCGGAGTGGGAACGTTTGGCGGCAATAGTGAAAGACTTGAACATGTCTAAAGAGGAGGCGATGGCGTTCTATGAACGCGCTAGGCAGGAACGCGATGAACAACATGAGCGGGAAAAATAAATTCTAGAGCTAAAGATAAGGTTGGCTGAGATAGGCGTAAGCTCTCGCACTGGCTCGAGTTCACCGAGATCGGCGTCATCCGACCCTCCTTCGCCCAGGCCAAAGCAGATTTTCCCCAGGAAGTTGATGGCTCCTTTTGATGAGCGGAGGGACGATTTAGATGCATATTTACATCGCTTCGAGCGGATAGCGGTCGGGCAAGGCTGGGCAAGTAGCGAGTGGGCTAGCGCCTTAGGCCTGTGTTTAGTGGGAGAAGCACTGAGTGTGTTCGGACGTATGACTTGTAGGGGTTCTACTACTAACTACTGCTAGCCGTGGCATCGCCGCTAGCAACCCCCTGTCGTGGATTCGAGCACTCAACGAGCAGAGAATGTGGTAGTCGCGTTCGCGCGCTCGCTATCTCAGCCATGCATCGCCGCGCTGCCACGCGCTTCGGCCCGCGGCCCGACTCGAGGCAGGGCAGCACGAACCGTCGCACGCGGTGAAAGAGGAGAACATTAGGCGCAACTCTCCCAGCATGGTAATTTAATGAACGATTAAAATGAAATAAACAATAACAAGGCCGAATCAAGGATCGAATTACATATAAAGAATAACAATAACGATTAACAACACGCGAACACACACGAACACAAAGGACAGTAACAAAGAACAACACGCGAACACAACATAGCACACAAAAATGCACAAAGACCATGCAAGAGAGAAGCACCTAACCCCGGTCAGCGCACCCGCGACCGCGCCCCAAGAAAAGGAAAATAAAAAGAAAGGAACATACGTAGATGGGCGCAGATCGCCGGCCGCTGCCGTGGGTCACTGGAGCTTGCAGAGGCACGCCATCCGACCGAAGGCCTGGTCGGCCGGAGGGCCACAAAAGTATGTGCGCGCCTCTCCAAGACCCAGCAAGTTCTCCCGAGCATCTTAAAAACCAAAACGCGCGAAGATTATCACATTACCACATGCGGCGGAGCAGGCGCCCCCCCCGCAACGGTGGGCCCCCGCTCCGTCCAGCCGGGAAGGTGGCAAAGCGCAAGGTGGCGGGAAGGTGGCGTCTAACCGCAAAGGTGGCATGATACTGTGGCCAAGCTCGTACGGACCGCGCAGAGTGAACCCCTTTTTTCTCGTAGGTCACGGCTACACAAGCCGCTTCTAGCCCACATCCCGCGCTCGTCGCAAAACCAGACGATACCGCGCGCGCGCCATGTGCAGTACCAACACATTCAGGCGCCTCGCCTCCCGGAGGCGAAAAACAAAACCGCGAAAGAAACTATTTACATTATGTACATATCGGTCACTCTGCCGTCAACTACGTCGCTCTTCGGGCCCACGAAAAAAATCAAAAGAACAACAAACAAGAAAACCAGATTCCTGAGGAGAGCCCAGTGAGGATGGACCCTCTCTTTCATCCTTTCCCCCCGACCGGCCGGCTGATTATCGCCACAATGGCCTCCTTCTATCCCGCCGCGGGGACGCTGGAACCCTTTCCCCTTCTGCGTGCGCGAACAGGTGCCCGAAGGGCTATTCAAGGAAGAAGACTCTGCTTCTAGTTCTTTGTTCGCCTCAGCGGCCTTTCCGCCATCTTTGCCTCCCTCGGTGCAAGTCGGCCATGTGCACCCGAACAGAGCCGTCAACTTTTAAAGAAAAGAGACTTTAGGCGACCCGGGCAAGAAATAGTGCGTCAACTACTCTTTCACTGGTTCTGAATTTTACTGAAGAAAGACGCTCACGACGCGAAGTCTAAAGAAAACCGTTGGACTGGCCAACTTGAACGTGGCACGGGAGACAAGATGGTCAATCTCCCGGCCATGGCATGATGGAAGCCCTGGTCAATCCAACGGCTTTCCGCCACCAAGAACGAACTGCTGCATCTCGGTGGCAACTTGCGTCACGCCTTTCCTCGTCCACGCTTCGCCTCACACAACTTCGAAGCGGGTTACCAATCCGTTTGAGAGGTGACATTTGCCCCTCCTCACACCACGATACATAGACAGAGAAAAAGGATGGACAGACAAAGAGAGAGATACGCGCGATACACGGTAGAGACGGCCACGCTCAACGAAAGCGCACATGACGCTGGGAACCGAACGCAACTTCCCCACTCTGCCGACACCTGCTCGTCGTTCGAGCGACCAAGGGCTAGGCCCCTGGCCCCACTTAGTTGGGCGCCAAAATGTAGGGGTTCTTCTACTACTAACTACTGCTAGCAGCGGCATCGCCGCTAGCAGCCCCCTGTCGTGGATTCGAGCACTCAACGAGCAGAGAATGTGGTAGTCGCGTTCGCGCGCTCGCCATCTCAGCCATGCATCGCCGCGCTGCCACGCGCTTCGGCCCGCGGCCCGACTCGAGGCGGGGCAGCACGAACCGTCGCACGCGGCGAAGGAGGAGAACATTAGGCGCAACTCTCCCAGCATGGTAATTTAATGAACGATTAAAATGAAACAAACAATAACAAGGCCGAATCAAGGATCGAATTACATATAAAGAATAACAATAACGATTAACAACACGCGAACACACACGAACACAAACAAAGGACAGTAACAAGGAACAACACGCGAACACAACATAGCACACAAAAATACACAAAGACCATGCAAGAGAGAAGCACCTAACCCCGGTCAGCGCACCCGCGACCGCGCCCCATGAAAAGGAAAATAAAAAGAAAGGAACATACGTAGATGGGCGCAGATCGGCGGCCGCTGCCGTGCGTCACTGGAGCTTGCAGAGGCACGCCATCCGACCGAAGGCCTGGTCGGCCGGAGGGCCACAAAAGTACGTGCGCGCCTCTCCAAGACCCAGCAAGTTCTCCCGAGCATCTTAAAAACCAGAACGCGCGAAGATTCTAGAAATTACCCGCTGCCCAATGGCAGCCTAGTTAAAACCACATGCGGCGGAGCAGGCCCCCCCGCGACGGTGGGCCCCCGCTCCGTCCAGCCGGGAAAGGCGGATGCGGCGATATTCCACGCTAAACATGGCGTTGAGCGGGACCCCGCCCCCACACACTGCAGAAGAGTCATTAGACTATGACAAGGTCAAGAAAACTTTATTGCAGAGGTTCCGGTTGACCGCCGAAGGTTTCCGGGAGAAGTTCAGGTCGTGTAAACCGGAAGATTCCGAAGCAGGCAAGCAGTTCGCGTGTCGCCTCACTAATTATTTTGAGAGGTGGATAGAGTTGTCTGAGACAGACAAGATGTACGAAGGAGTTCGCGACAAGGTCGTTGGTGAGCAATATCTTGCTAGATGTAGCAATAGTTTGGCGATATTTCTCAAAGAGGAAACGACGAACAGTGGAGGAGATGGCCGAACAATCAGACCAGTTTGTTGAGGCGCAATGGTTGAAGAATTTAGGGAGATGTGACAAGGATGCGCCCAGGGCCGCAGGTGGGGAGATGAAGAATCAAGGGCCCATTAGCAGCCAAAGGGCACCCCAGAGATGTTTTCTATGTCACCGGCTGGGGCACGTAGCAATGAACTGCCGAGTCAGAGGTGGTTGTCAAGAGCCAGCAGTGGTCCGCCAGTTGTGCCATAAGAGAGGCCACAGGGCGGATGAATGTAAATCTAGACCCACGGATAAAACCGTATGTATGGTGAGGTCTAAGGCGGATGAACAGCGAGAGCGAGACACACACGTGGTAGAAGGAGAAGTGCAAGGACACCCGGTTACAGTATTCAGAGACACGGGGGCTAATACCGTGTTAGTCAGGAACAGTTTAGTGCCACCAGAGAACATGACCGGGTACTTTAAACCAGCCATATTGGTAGACCGGTCTGTTAAATATTTGCCCGAGGCACAGATCCACGTATCGACACCCTTTTTCACAGGATTGGTCACCGCAAGGTGTGCAGAAGATCCCCTGTATGACTTGATTTTGGGAAATGTACCAGGGGTGAGGAAGGCAGATGACCCTGACCCCACTTGGAAGAGAACAAAGAAGGAGGCAGAAAACGGGGAATATTTAGAAGCACAAAAAGTGGGAGAACCTGAGGCAGATGTAGCGGCTGCAGTACAAACACGTGCGGGTAGAAAGGCTGCCAAGCCCCTGACAGCGCTAAAGGTCACGACCATTGATGGATTGAGTATAACCGCAGCGGAATTCAAAGAATTACAGGACCAAGATGAATCAATACGGAGATGTGAACAGAAAATGGGCGAAGTATCACAAAGGGAAAGGAGCAAAACCATAGTGGAGTTTATCAATAAGAACAATTTATTGTACCGCAAGTGCGTATTTAGTTCAGGCAGGGAAGTGAAACAGTTGATGGTTCCTAAGGAGCTGAGAGAGACAGTATTAAAGATAGGGCACGATAGTGTAATGGCAGGACACCAAGGAATAAAGAACACATTGGAAAGAATTACAGAAGAGTTCTTTTGGGTTGGGGTACAAAGTGATGTGAGAAAATATGTCAGATCATATGATGTGTGCCAAAAGACGATGGCCAAGGGTCGTGTACGAAAGGCACCACTAGGAAGGACGCCCATGGTTGAGCTACCATTTCACCGAGTAGCGATTGATATTGTAGGGCCCATCGGTCCCGTGTCCGGCAGAGGGAACAGATATGTACTCACGTTGGTGGACGTAGCCACTAGGTACCCCGATGCGGTGGCATTAAGGACGGTGGACACCATTCAAGTGGAAGCGTTGTTAGAGATGTTTGCTTGGTATGGTGTCCCCAGGGAAATTTTGAGTGACAGGGGATCAAATTTTACATCGGAGCTCATGAAAGAGGTGAACAGGCTGTTGTCTATAGATCAAAAGTTAACCACCCCATATCACCCAATGGCTAACGGATTGGTAGAGAGATTTAATGGAACACTGAAAACGATGATTAAGAAGATGTGTCAAGAGAGGCCAAAAGATTGGGATAGGCACCTGCCAGCACTTCTGTTTGCATACCGAGAGGTGCCACAAGCAAGCATAGGATTCTCCCCATTCGAGATGATATACGGGAGAGCAGTCAGAGGACCACTAACCATATTAAAGGAGCTATGGTCCAAGGATCAGTTGTGCAGTGAGGAAAAGAGTGCATACACTTACGTACTAGAGCTCAGGAACAGATTGGAGGAAACCTGTAAATTGGCTCATGAGAAGTTGGAGCAGGCCAAACAGATACAGAAGAAATATTACGACCGAAAAACAGTTCCCCGAAAACTAGAAATGGGAGACAAGGTACTGGTGCTACTACCCACGGAGAATAATAAACTTCTTATGCAATGGAAGGGACCTTTCACTGTGACTCAAAAGAAGAATGAATTAGACTATGAAATTGCAGTCCAGGATCGTAAGAAAGTGTTCCACATAAACATGTTAAAGAAATACGAAGAAAGAAAAGAAATAGAAGGGAAAGATGTGGAGAAGCACAGGGTATGTACGGTAATAGCAGAGGATACGGACCACGGGCAGGTCCAAACGTACAATGATAAGAAGACCATGGGGGCAGAAAGCGTTATGTGGAACCCAGACCTACAGGCTACACAAGTGGAGGAATTAAAAGGGGTAATTCACAAGTTCGAAGAAGTGTTTTCGGATCTCCCTGGACGGACAGAAGTAGTGCAGTGTAGACTACAGTATTTGACGGAGGAACCAGTCCACGTAAAACAGTACCCACTGCCGCTTGCAATGCGAGAGGCCATTGAAAGGGAGTTCGATGAGATGTTGAAACAAGGCATCATAGAAAGGGCTAACTCTCCCTATAACGCGCCCTTAGTAGTGGTACGAAAGGCAGATGGTTCGAATAGGGTATGCGTAGATTTCAGGCGTCTCAATAATGTGCTGAAAACAGATGCAGAACCAATACCCAGAATAGACGTGGTGGTAGCAAGGGTGGCGAAGAAGAGATATTTCTCGAAACTTGACCTTTCGAACGGGTATTGGCAAATACCCATGGAGGAAACGTCCAAAGAGAAGACTGCGTTCTCTTGTTCGAAAGGATTGTTCCAATTTAGGTATATGCCATTCGGATTAAAGACAGCAGCTGCCGTGTTCACAAGACTGATGAGACGAGTCCTAAATGGTGTGCCCCATGTTGAGCATTATATTGACGACATCCTAGTGGCCACTGACACGTGGGAGGAACATCTACAGACTTTGGAAACCTTGCTAGCGAAAATCAAGGAAGCAGGATTGACGATAAAACCCATCAAATATGAGTTAGGCTTCGTAGCCGTGGAATTCTTGGGACACAAGATAGGAATGGGCCAGGTAGAACCAAGGGGAGATACACTTGATAAGATTCAAGCAGTGGATAGGCCAAGAACTAAGAAACAAGTGCAGTCGTTTCTGGGGCTGACAGGATTTTACAGAGAGTTTACGCCACAATATTCTGAAGTAGCAGGGCCCTTAATAGAGCTAACTAAAAAAGGAGCAAGCAATTTAGTAGAGTGGGGAGATCGCCAACAAAAGGCCTTTGAGTTGCTCAAGAAAAGCCTGGCACTTCCTCCGGTGCTGTTAGCACCAGACGTACAAAAGGAATTTGTGCTACGCACGGACGCGTCTGATAAGGCATTGGGAGCAGTACTACTGCAAGAAAAAGATGGGAAGCTCCACCCGGTATTTTATGCTAGTAGGACACTGAATAAGGCAGAAAGAAGTTACTCAACAATAGAGAAAGAGTGTCTAGCACTGGTGTGGGCAGTGAAAAAGTTCCACATATATCTCTTCGGCAAACAATTTAGGGTGCAAACGGACCACCAACCGCTAGAGTTTTTGAGCAAAGCTAAGCTGACTAATGGTCGGATAAGAGGTGGAGTCTCACCTTGCAGGAATACTGCTTCCGCATACAATACATTAAAGGAAGGCAAAATGTGGGGGCGGATTTCATGAGTCGGGCGATTGGAAAATGAGAGCAGAGCGCGATCTGGACTAGCGGTCAGACATGAGTGTGTGAACTCAGTGAACTCTCAAATGTGGTGAACAATGCGCGCAGTGTGCGAACGAGGCAGTGTGTGTAGTGTATTGTGTGAGACAGTGAAGTGAGGTAACCCGCCCAATTTTTTAACCTGAACGCGCGAGCGTCGACCGCCGAGCTGATCAGCGCCACAGAGCGGAGCGCGGCATTAAAATGAACGAGAATAAGCGCATGCGCGCTTTGAGCAGTCCTGGGCAGCTGTCGTCTGCTAGGCTTTTCCGAGGACTGGACATCACGCCCGCTTTTTTCAGTACCGCTATCGTCATTCTTTTTTTTCTTTTTGCTATTCTGAACGGTGCCATTCACTTGTAGCGGAAAGGTCAAGTGGTCGTGCTTCCGATGGATGAAATATGATAACGTAAACCCGCTAAGCTGCAGCCGCTTCAGCATTTTTAGACCGGCGTGGTTAAGCTTTTAGTTATGTCGTGCGGAGTCGAAAAGAGACTCATCAGCGGCCGGCGCGCGCTGTGGCGCTCTTCGCCTTCTTCTGCTTCATGGTTTTGGTTCATGCTTATTCAAGGCAATTAAGCCTACCCGTTCTAACGTCATACTAATTAAGCTATTTGATGTCATATACACGTTAACTAAAATCACGGTAATGAGGTCACCACTAATTAGATCATTGCTAATTATGATCAAGTTAATGACGCCCTTACTGTTATATCCTTGCTAATGAGCCCCCTGTTAATTAGAACCATGCTAATTGTAGCCTTGCTATCGAGCACCTTGCTATTTTAGAACTTTTCAAGATCATTGTGATTAAAATTATGCTAATTAGGATCATCCTAATTAAAGCTTGCTAATAAGCTAGGTGATCCCCACACTCCGTGGTTAGTCCCACCTTGCAGCACTAGCAGGCTGTCCATTTTTTTTCTGTGGTTCACGCAGCGCTTTGCTGAGGCATAAAATATATCTGTCACTGTAAGCCGAGCTGATTAGAAACGAATGTCCTCCAAAGAATAGCGCAGACGCTTTGTCATTGTCTTACAAGAAACAAGTTTATTGCTTTTTTTTGACAGACAATAAAAAGGGAAAACAAAGCCTCAATAAGGATGCCGTAGCTGGAAGTGATGCCACGGCGTATTGGAGATTTTTCTCAATTCACCTGCGTGAAAAATTTGGGACTTCTTGTCGCAGCTTGCTTGTATTTCAGTAGCTGCTAAAAGCTCCACCAGCCTGAACAACCACTGCCATGCGTCGCGGAAGAGAGTCGTACAACGCCGGTACGAGGTCGCGGTCCATCTTCAAGAGGTCCCATTCGGCTTGAACATTGCGCCATAGTTCGTCGCAGCCCGCGTTGTGAAGCCCCATTCTTGAAAGCTTGCTCTTCATTATGCCCCACACGTTTTCAATAATATTCATATCCGCTCCCAGTGGCGGCCAGTCAGCAACCATGACGCAGAGTTCTTCCAGGCGGTCTTTGACAGCGCGAGACGTGTGCACGGGGGACAAGTCCTGCTGCAATATGAAACAGCCGTCAGGGAAAGGACCGTCAAGGACATGAGGCAGGAGCTCCTGTTGTACGATGCCTAAGTAGGCATCTGCACAAAATCGGCCCTCTAGTCGGTGTAGTGGTCCAAGACCCTCTTTCGTTACTGCCCCCCAAACGTTGACACTTCTGCGTCCACTGGCTCTTACTTGCTGAACGTATAGGGCGTCATACCTACAAAAGTGGGGAACAATCAGTAAATTTCAAACTGTGATAATTCATATCACGAACGCACTGTGAAAATAGCAATAGCAAAAGAAAACTTGCAGGAATAATACGGTGCAAGCAGAAACGGCCAGAAACTAACCACATGTTTAAAATAGGAAGAAACGAACCTTGTCAGGTCTGGTCTGTATGCTCTGCGGTGTTGGTCCCACTGCGTGCAGATTGTGGACTCGTCGGTGAAAACGACATTTCGCCATTCATCTACCGTCCAATGAAGATGAGCGTGGGCAAAAGCCAGTCTTTTTGCTTTTGCTGCGTCCGAAAGAAGCGGCTTTCGGGCAGCACATCGACTTTTCAGACCGCCTTCCAAGAGCTGTTTTCTCACCAACTCTTCGCTGACATCCAGGCCAACCACATCTCTAATCTGTCCAGCAGTCATAAATGGATTAGCCTAGGCTACTTGGACCAAGGCAGCATCCTCTTCTGCTGTCGTCTTTCGCACGCAGTTCCTTTCCGCATCACATATGCGCCCTTCATCTCTGAACGCACAAATTATTCTGTTAACGGTAGCTAGAAGCAAGTCTAAAACCGTCGCGATATTTCTTTGGGATGCGCCACTCAACGACATCCGTATTGCAGCTACTCTCTTTTCCTCGGGGACCCGAGCTGGCATCTTTAATACTACGCAAACCGCGTTCTCGAGAAGGCAGGTGAAGGGGGTTATAACCGCGAAGTGCGATTTACGAATGACGTCTGATCGGAATATCTCGCTTATTAGCTCACGCCTTTCAGCAAACAAAGAAAAGGGAGGTCGTATCATGTTGCACTTTCCATTAGTTTTTCAGCGGTATTTGGAAGACACAGCAAAAAGTGATAACGGATGAAAAAATGTAAGCAGCTTGCACTAGTGCTGCAAGACGGGACTAACCATGGAGCTTGTGGCTCACCTAGCTTATTAGCAAGCTTATAATTAACATTATCCTAATTATCGTGATCTTAATTACAGTAAGCTTAACAGAGGTCTCAAATAGCAAGGTATTCGTTAGCAATGACCTAAATTGCAATGACCTCATTACCGCGATTTTAATTAGCGTGTATATGACATCAAATAGCTTAATTACCGTGACCTTACAACGGGTAGGCTTAATTGGCTTGAATAAGCACGAAATATTACCATGAAGAAGATGAAGGCGAAGAGTGCCAGAGCGCGCGCCGGCCGCTGATGAGTTTCTTGTCGACTCCGCACGACATAACTAAAAGCTTAACCACTCCGGTGTAAAAATGCTGATGCGGATACAGCGTAGTTAGCGGGTGTAATCATATTTGATCCATCGGAAGCACGACCACTTGACCTTTCCGTTACAACTGAATGGCAACGTTCAGAACAGAAAAAAAAAAAGAATGACGATAGCGGTGCTGAAAAAAGCGGGCGTGGTGTCCGGTTCACGGAAAAGCCTAGCAGGCGACAGCGGCCCAGGACTGCTCAAAGCGCGCATGCGCATATTCTCGTTCATTTCAACGCCGTGCTCCGCTCTGCAGCGCTGATCAGCTCGGCGGTCGACGCTCGCGCGTTCAGGTTAAAAAAATGGGTGGCTGTACATACTACGTCGACACAAGCAGCACCCATGCCACAGCAGAGTCACAGTCACCACCCGCAAAGGATCGGCAGTGGGAGTTTTTTCAGGAAAAAAAAAAAACTCATGAAAAAAGATGGGCCCATGTCATGAGTCAAAGGGAGGCGACGACGACGACGGCGAAGACCGAAGACGACGGCGAAGAGCAGACGACGACGACGGCGAAGACCGCCCGCCGATGAAGCAGCACGTGCGCTCGTGGCGCGTGAAACGAGGCATGAAAAAGGCGCAGCAGCGCTGAGAAAAAGGGAATTGTCTGCTTGGCTACGGTCGAAGAAGGACGCATCGGCAGCTTCGCTCTGTCGACGGGAACGGCGGGCGTTCAGCTTGGGAGCCCGAGACGCTGGTACTCCGGGGCGTAGCTGTAGACCTCGGTCAAGATTCGAGCGAGGCTCCGCGGAGGTGCTGCAGCCGAGGGTTCCGGACGCGCCGCCAACACTCCCCCTTCGAAGGTCGGCCAGCAGAAATTCACCAGCACGACACGTCGCCAGTGCGAGCGGGAGACCATACTCGTACTTAGCCCTGCGGTTAGGCCTAACCCTTGGTCAGGCCACGTCATCAGTGGAGACGGGGCGACGGCTTCGGAAGCAAGCGGTCTCTTCTAGCTGTCGTAAAGAACATAGACGACTTCCGCCCGACCAGTCTCCATACCGGTAGCGGACTTGGTGGCGACGAGGGGGGACAGCGCCGGCAACGTAAGAGCTTTCCTCGTGTTCATCGCGACGGCGTCGGCGAAGCCACAGTGGCCAGACTCAGTGCTAAAAACAGAGCCGAATTTAGACTTTAAAGAAGATTGCCAAAGGCAGCAGAGAGTTTGTTTACGATTAGTATTTCCTTTTCTGTGTTAGTTTTCGGGCTGTATTCATTTGTTCACTTTTGGGTTGCTGTGCCGAGTTGGGCATTTTGAAAAGTAGTGTCAGATTAGGCTGGTAGTTTCATTTGTAGGCAATTCTCTGAATTAGTTTTCTGCTTGTATATATTTGTTAACTTTCGGTCTGCCTTGTGCTGTCATAAACCGATTGGATCCAATTTCGCAATGAGACTCTTTCTCCCGTACTATTTTCTGGAGGCTATGCAGAATGGGCGAAACACATAAGCAACATTCAGAAAAAATTTGTTACTACCGTTCAAACCAACGAAGAGATCCCCGCAGTTGACACTCACCTCCTACACTTGTGGGAGGCGTGCCGAAGCTTAACAAAACGATGGAAAAAGCAGAAGACGAATCGCAAATTACGTATCCGCATAGCCCAACTCACGGAACTGGCTGCAGCGTACGCTGCCCACCTCTCAGATTCAAACTGGATAGCGCGCTGCGACGCTGCAGCTCGTCAGATGAGCTCGAAGGCGACATGGCGTCTCTTTCGCAGTCTCATAGACCCCTCTCAAACGAGAGGGGAGACGCAGAAGCAGCTCCGGCGAGCTCTGCAAGGGTACCAAGGCACTCCGGCACAGCTTGCGGATGCTCTGTGCGATAGATATCTCTGTCGTACGGAGGACCCGGCTGGGCCGGAGTACACGTACTCTGGTAAGCCTAATCACCAACTCGATGCCCATTTTGAGTTGCATGACCTTAAAGCTGCCTTAGCTAAAATGCGCAGGGGTACGGCTCCGGGGCTGGACCGCATAACAGTGAAGCTGTTGGCAAACCTCCCTGACACAACCTACCTCCATTTATTGGAATATATGAACCAGGTCTGGGACGGCCGTGCACTCCCTTCCGAATGGAAAACATCACTTGTGACATTTATCCCTAAAGCAGGCAAGGCCGTGAATACGGAAAATCTGAGGCCCATATCACTGACCTCGTGCACGGGCAAGCTTATGGAGACGATGGTACGGGATCGCCTCTCCCCATACCTTGAGGACAAGGGCTTCTTTGCAGACACCATGTTTGGGTTTCGCCCACATATGCCTGCACAGGACGTCCTTCTCCAGCTGCATAGGGACGTCATACAGCCCACAACTATGCAACACAATGACAAAGCCATCCTCGCCCTTGACCTGAAGGGGGCTTTTGACAATGTTAAACACAGCAGCATCCTGGCTAACTTGAGTTCCACCGATTGCGGGGCTAAGACCTTTGCATATGTCAGAGATTTCCTCTCTAAACGCCAGGCCCTACTTCGGATCGAAGACGAGGAATATGGCCCGTACATTATGGGAACATGGGGTACCCCTCAGGGAGCTGTGTTATCACCGCTCCTGTTCAACATTGCTATGATGCACCTTCCAAGCGAATTGGCCAGGGTGGAAGGCACGGAACACGCAGTATATGCCGATGACATTACAATCTGGACCACTGAAGGGAGCCTTGGTGAAATGCAGGAACGCCTTCAGCGGGCCGCATCCATAGGCGAGGCGTATGCCACCGATTGTGGACTCCAATGTGCTCCAACCAAATCAGAGCTTCTGCACGTTAGAGCGACGCCGAGAGATAAGTCAGCCATACACATCTCCCTCTCTGGGGTTCCCATCAGAGAGGTGGAAGAGCTCCGGATTCTGGGCCTGTTCATTCACCACAGACTCAGACCGGACTCCACTATTGCAAAACTCAAGAGGGTAGGCGAACAGGTAGGGCGCATGATCCACCGCGTTTCCAACAAGCGGGGTGGTCTGCGGGGCAGGGACGCTCTTCGGCTCGCCCGTGCCTTCGTGACTAGCCGGATCCTCTACGCCGTCCCATACCTTCGCACTACCAAGCAAGAAGACGAAAGAATAGATGCCATCATCCGTAATTCTACTAAACGGGCTCTGGATCTCCCGGTGGCCACTTCCAACGCCAAACTCCGGGCGTTAGGTGTGCTCAACTCCTACCAGGAGCTGCGGGAGGCCCACCTTATGAACCAATATACGCGGCTCGTGCAGACGGCTCCCGGGCGCCGCCTGCTGAACCGCTTGCATGTCCAACACACTTGCACTGCAGAGGAGGCGGAGCGTGTTCCGGAACTGTGGCGGCATATGCTCTCGGTCTCTCCACTGCCCAGTAACATGGATAGGCAAACGCACGAAGGCAGAAGGCAGGCGCGAGCTCGGACGCTTGAAAGGCAACACGGTTCCCGACCTGGTCTATTCTACGTAGATTTCGCAGGACCTTCGCCCACGGGATTTTACACGGCCTGTGTAGTTCACCGGGAAAAGCATGTCAATGGGCTCTCCTTCCGAGCACAAAATCCAGAGCGCGCTGAGGAAGTCGCTATAGCGCTTGCTGCTGCGGATCCCAATTCGAAAGTAATTATCGCGGACTCCCGGAAAGCATGTGCTCATTACTTGGCAGGGGAGATATCCCCCTTAGCCAGCCAAATTTTCAAACGGGCTCTCGCTGATCCAGCCCCGAAACGCATCGTATGGGCTCCTGGACATCAGGGCTTACGAGGTAATGAGGCCGCTGACGCGGCCGCCCGAGCGCTTCCCACCGGGCTCCTCACCCTGGCTCTTATGACTCGGAGGGCAATACACCGCTGCTGCGGTTCAAAGAAATTCTAACATATTATCGCGGCACTCACTGCCTTTTCCCGGCTCCTGCAAAGGGGCTGAGTAAGGCAGAAGAGCGAACTCTAAGGAGCCTGCAGACAGGTACTCTACTCTGTCCTGCAATCTTAAAGCACTTCGATGCGAACTCAGATGGGCGGTGCCCACACTGTGGGGAGACCTGCGATATCTTCCACATGGTGTGGGCATGCACGAAAAATCCCCGCCTACCCCCTTCCCCTACCCCTTCCCGAGAGGCATGGGAGACTGCCCTCCTCAGCAGCTCATCGCTAGAGTCAAAACGGGCTCTGGTGCGACGGGCGCGAGACGGGGCCTCGTCATGCGGTGTCCCGGACTAGGGACGCCGACCATGTAGCGGGGTCAAGCTTTGGCCCCGTACCTCTCTCCTCTACAATAAAAGTTTTTTCATCGTCATCATCCCACGTGCAGAGATATACTATGGGCTCCGCTCCACAGTATGGACAGTATGAGGGATATTGTGTGGGACATGGGAAGGAATTAGTCTGCAGCTGCCGCCACGTGACAGCTTCCTCCCGGGGAAATGGTAAGGTGGGTGCAAGTGACGTCGGCTTTGTAATGTTCTACAGTGTCAGCGTAGTTCAATGGCTCTGTCGGCGCGTCGTCTGGATTGGAGAGCTCTTCCGATGGCGCCCGGTTTGTGAGCTCTCGGGCTACCGAGTCGTAACGCACTAACTCGACATTTCATTATTTGCTTAGCAATAATTCTGTAAGCGCGACACGTAGGTATTCATTTTACACCTTACTTATCTTGGTCTAGCCATATGGAAAAAATAAACAAAAGGGCCTCACGTACACTCGGATACTTCGGAATGCTGCGTCGACTACACGAAAACCAGCCTATATATCGTTTGTCCGTCCACAACTCGAATTTGCATCTTACATACCTGGCCAAGCATGCCTGGTTCATTCACTCGAATCGTTTCATCATCGGTGACTACAAGCTATCGTTTCCATCGTTGGAGTCACGTAGGAACATCGCATTGATCAGCCTCCTTAATAAAATAATCTGCAGTCATCACGCATATATACTACGGCTTATTCATGCGCATCGTATATCTCGTCGTCTTCAGAATCATCGAAGCTTGGAACGCCTGTTCGGACCAACAAAGTCGTTCAATTCATCGGCTTTGCCTCGTGCCATAGAATATTGGAAAGATTTAAAGTCGTGAACGTACGCGACCGTGAGGCATTCAAAAAACAACCTCACATTATGTTTTCATAGTTTCTTTTGAATGGTTGTGCTTCGCCCTCCGAATATGGTCATTGTGTAAAGATGTTACCGTTAGTGCAGGAGATCTCACTCTTGTTTAATTCGTTTGGTCAAATCGACTGGTTTTGTTTTAACACGAAAGTTTTATCCCAGGGTCCACCAATAAATCTGTGACGCACTTCCGTAACGGAAGTAGATGTCTGAAAAAAAAAATAAACACACATATGAGGTTAAAATTTACCATCCATTGGGATTCGAACCCACAACCAGCCAGGGTGCGGTGGTAGGAGCTGGAAGAGCTACCGATCACGCCACCGACAGGCTTGCAACACGGAAGACTGGCCAGATGTATTAACTAGACCGCTTTCCAATTTGCGTCTAGTTCATGTCCGCTTACAGCAAACGTATTTAGCAAGCGAAATTGCTCTTAAATTACCATCGCCTCCATTTCACTGCACGCTCCTTGTTCTTAGCGGCGGTACCGCCACCTAGGAACGATGGAGCGAAATCGTAAATTGTCGCGTTAATATGCGCGCCGGCAGTTAGCGTTTCAGTAGTTTCGACGCCCCTATCGCCGCGCAGGCTTTGGCGTCAAGCCGACGCATTACTTCAGCCACGGTCGCTACACAATTTGTCTTGTGTGACGTATATATGATAGCCATTTGCGTTGTGACGCGCTTTACTGAACGCAAGGACGGCAGTCGGCGAGCACATGACACGCATTTCGCACAGCGAAGTGTGCACTCACAAAACGATCCGCTGACAAACACTTGGGTTTCGCTTGCAAGGTTTCACCGTTTGCGAATGCTCCATGGTTTCCGGCAAGTTTGCGCAGGGCGCGTTCAGTGCAGAATATCCGGAGAAATGAGTCGTTCGAGAGCTTGTGTGCAGCTGTCGAGAATCCCTGCAGTGTCGAGGTACCGCTGATGTGTGCATGTCTAGAGTAACCAACGCCATCTCCCGCCCGTCAGACTTATGTGCAAAGACAGGCTTCACTTCGAGTTTTACCGATTCCTATGGCAGAGGGATGAGCCACATATTTTTGTTGTTTTTTTTTCAGTGCCAGCAATTTTATTGCGCATTACCTCTGTCGCTTCCGGCATAATTACTACTAATCCAATATGTTCAGTGTGTTAGAAAAGATGTGTATTTA
>JABSTT010005447.1:0-18094 GCA_013339685.2 Hyalomma asiaticum | reverse complement strand
GGAAGCTTTGCACGCGTTTGCAGGTGTCAGGCGCACTGGCGCCACGTTGGCGCCTTCTGCATTAAGTGCTGGATGTTTGAGTTTCGTCTAAAGTTTCCTCGTAATAGAAGCAACAGTTTGCACGTAGTATAATTACAGTCCGAGGTATCGTGTGTGGGGGGTTAAGGAAATCAGTTTATAATGTCTTGAGAGATTTTACTTTGAAAAATTGATTTTTTTTCAATAAAGCACCTACGCTATGGCGGAGGGCTTGCGGGTTGTGCTCCCGATTGCTACGGCGGTAGCAGTAGATCATTTTATCCACCAGAGGACTACGCCTATGCCGACACAGACATCGCATTTTCTGCGGTACGAGCTTCTTAGTGATATCACGTTAAGATATGCAGTGAGAATAGAAAGTCGTTGACTGATCGTTTCTGTTGGGCGAAGCTAAAGGTACATTTTGAAGTACACAGATTCATATGTATGCGCATGCTTATGTGTTCTCTTGTTCGGTTATGATGTTTGTAAAGCACATTAAGGGGAATAACTGCAATGTCGGCGAACACGTGTGGCCGTTGACGCATGTATACACCACCTTACACAGATTCATTAAGGAAACGTAATGCTCCATTGCTCCCTAAATCTATTTATTATAGTGCAAATAATACTTTCTGCAAGTTTCTAAGCATGCCTGCTTTTTCAACGTTATGCAGCGCACGCGGTTCCCGTGTTAGCCAGGTGCTGTGGCATACTGCTACATAATTAGTCACCCATTATTTCCATACAGATCTGTACAAATTGAGGACCTAATATTTGAAACTTTTGTATATTTATAGTGCACTCATGGGTTGAAGGGCGAAAATTTAGGGCTAAGTAATGCATGTAGTAGTTTTGTTTCTACTGTCTTGAGTTCACGTACCATAGGCGTAATAATGCCTTGTGTACATGCACAATAACTAACAGTACGTTTACCGGCCATATTTATAGCGATATGACGTGGTTATAAAGAGCAGCAGCCAATTTCAATTGATGTAATATGAGATCGCTCGATAGATAACACTATACAACCCCTCAACGTGAATGCTTTAAACATATATATGCAACGACAAAATTCAAGACAGTTCCACGCCTGCCATGGAACTAGCTTGAACATGAATATGAGCATTAATATAAACATTAATAAAAATGAAACTTTAGATAACTGCAACCATTTTTCGCTAATTGCTCGCTTTACCACCCCTTAATTTCGGCTCAATAAATGACGTCTTTTGTCACTGCATGCTTTTCATAGTTTGTGAATAATAAATATTTAAAATAGTTTTGTGACCTGCACACTTCTGCAAGCTGCGCTTTTTTCTCGCTTATTCAATAATACAGCAATGAATACTTAGACTTCTCAATTCGAATATACATATAAGTTTACTAATAGGTCCTGGAGCATTATTACGAGCAGAGGGGGGGGGGGGGGCTGCAAAACAATTACGATTAGAAACTCCATCATCCTTGACTTCCCATCACCGCTTATGAGCTTCCTTTGCGTTATTGGCTATTCAGCTGCTGGCGATAACCACGAGCACATTCAACTGATCGCCGTCATTCAAGGGGGTTTTTGGATGAACCAATCTCGAACATTGCATCGAATATGCGGAAACTACCACACACGTAATTTCGATCGCGTTTTAGAGAAACGAGTCAGTCATCGCAAAAAACCATTGCGATACCAACCAGCTAATAGCGTTTAGGCTGGAAGGCTGTTTGATGAGAATAGCACTCACGATAAGTGCAAGGACAGCAGTTGCGAGTTAAGAGGTCGAATTTAGAGAGCTCCGTAAGTGCTGATTTGTATTGGTTGCTAGATTGCATTATTATTGCTAAAAGCATGGCTGCAGCTGGCTTACGAGTGCTTCGGTGCTCAGTTATGCCTGCTCGCTTTGACTGAGGCTGTAATGGCCCTCTCCTTTTTTTTTTGTATTTGGATATCCGGGAGTGTGTCGTGTTCCAACTGGCGCATAGGATTCTATGGCACGCCGAATCTCTTGGTTGCACGGCAGGCCACGCAAACATTAATTATGGAAAGATGCAAAACCCGTATGTATGTATGTATGTATGTATGTATGTATGTATGTATGTATGTATGTATATATATATATATATATATATATATATATATATATATATATATATATATATATATATATATATATATATATATATATATATATATATATATATATATATACCTTTTCTTGCCAGAACGAATAACGCTTAAGTCAAGTTGGCGAATAAGCCCGACCAAACAGTGCACCTTTAACCTTGTTAGAAATGAAAAATAGAGCTTAACTGCTTGAACAGCGGAAGATCACAGTTGCAGTCATCATTTAGGGGCATCACTCCGAAATTAAGAGGTCTCGTTTCATTAAATAGAATAGACAAGAGCGAAACATGCACACCCTAAGGAGGTGTACACGCTTTCAACATCTTCTGCAGATAATTGGCGCCGTCTCGTGTTCGGAGTTTCTAGGGCAGTTTCACTTCGCACTGATTTCGCATTTCGCTGCTGGATTTCAGGTTCTCGACTTCTGCGCCCTTGTTTCACATTCAGGTCGATCCATCACCGTTTGTGTTTTGCGTAATTGAAGCTGGCGCGTGAGAGAGCTTGCGTAGTCGAAGCCGACATGGCAGGGAAGACCGAGTGTCGAAAGGAGTTCGTAGAACAGGACGAAATAGAGGACAGGTTCCGGTGAGAAAACGTTTGCTAATTTTGGAGGCAAGAATGCACTCGATCCTTCTTGAAATACGACGGTTGCACCACAAACCTTGTTGGAATTTGGACAACGTTCGAAGGCTTGACGAACGAGGTAGTCGGGATTGGCAAGCGTCGCAGGATGTCAAGGCAAGAAAGAATGTGTAGGCGGACGGTGGACGCTGGTCTTGAAGACAAGAATCATGCAAAAGGTCTTTAGAAGCACGGAATTGCGGAATGTGAGGGCTAGCATGTACCGCGGAATTACGGCTACAAACATTTATAACACTTGTGACGTCGCGTGCAAATAATAAAGAAAATTAACATTTGAGACAGTGTGCGCGAAAGGAAGAAATACAGAGCCTCAGAGGGAACGGTGCAGAGATTAGCTCGGCCGATCACCTGGTACGTTAGTTAGGTGGCTTGGCACATTTCTTTGCCAACTAGAGTGTCTAAGCTTCGCAGGACTAGTTATAGTGGTGCAGCAAAGTGCAACGTGCTTTAATTGACAAGTCCTTGATAGACACGACTTTAGCCCTTCATCCATTGTACCATCCCTTGGTGCTCCCTCCAAAAGCAGGGCAACATTCACAAAACTTTGTTTTCGGATTTGGTCTTTCATGGTGGCTAGTCATCATCACTATTTATGTGTCCAGTAAACCATGACATAAAGCATACTTTTTGATGGATTTTACGATAAAATCTTCTTATTAATTCTGGTCCTGGTGCACACACACATAACCGGAATGGTGCTTGAAACAGACAGTGAAACCGTGTACAAGCTGTATACGGAAACTTTCGCGCAATGACCCTGCGGTAAGCACGCTTATCTAGTACATTGTAAACTAAATTGTCCGTTTCAGACCAATAATCGACTAATAATTGAATGTCATGCGAGGTGTTTTCAATAACGAAAACATTTTTACTTTTTCGCAATCATGCAAACCTCAACGAGCTTGCCCAGAGAGAATTTTGCCGAGCTGGTCAGCGCAGTCTTCCAGGAGGAATGCGAGGTTAAAGGAAGAGGAGGGTAGCCTGGCGCATGTGCACATTATAAGGTGCAGTGACATCCTGTGTCTGGCGCTCCACAGTGTATCTCGTAATCGTGTTTTCTCTGCGAAAAGAAACTATAGCGAGCTTCGCTTGCTTAAGTCGCTGTTTGTGACGGCACTCGCCTTATTTACGAAGGCCTGGAGTAGCACGGAATTCATTTATTCGTTTAGTGACTTACAATTAGTAGACAAAGAATGCAGGTTCAGAGCAGAACAAAACATAATTGTACCTTCAAGGATCATGTCGCTGCTGCATCACGTGGACAAGTACAGATTCGTGTAGTTTTACACAATATTTTTTCCAATTACCCGACACCTATTAGGGCAAAAAGGAAGCAATTTATTTCAGAAGCGTTTTTTTTTCATCACCGCAGCGCGAATATGCGGAATTTCACCGAGGTCTTATTTGTTCTTTCGCGACACAATGAATATGGGTTATTTTGCTCATGCTCCAAATAGATTTAAGACCGTTGCGAAAAGTCTATGTTAGTATAGCAAGCGGTACGCTAAGGAAGACACTTGCAACTCATGCTTATAATTCGAATATTAAAAAAAGGATCAGCAGCCAAGTAAACCGATGAGCAGGGCTACGTAAGGGTCATTCAAAAGGAGCCACATGGGGGTGAACACAAAAGCACCAAGAACACAATGGGAAACTTGGAGTCTAGTGCTTGAAAGCTGGAGGAAGAAAAAAGAAGAGCCATACGGAGACGGACCGAGCTGTCAACACAGGCCACCTTACTTCCTCTGGCTAACTGCCGGTGTCATCCGTCATCTTAATGGCCTTTGCTTTGTGAGCTGCCACTGACGCCATGCCCACTCTAATGATGACGAACGTGATGACGGCGGATATTTATGCTGCATTTGGTTTATGGCAGTATGAGATTGGGCCTTTGGCTGTGTTCCAATTTTGTAGAGCATCGTAGACACTCTACATTGACAGCTTATAGAGGACAGCTTCGAGTCCTCATCGTCCGATTAATCGAACGCGTCTGGATAACCTCTGTCAGACGTGGCGCCACGTCGCGTATACGAGAGAGAGCTAGGAAAAAAAAAAAGCTGCCATTTCTTTTACCTGTTTCGATCGCGTTCGAATCTAAGAAAATCTCGATGTAGCCGACCCCATGCGCGTCAAGAAGTGCGTACTTGGAGGCAGCCAATACCTGCGAGATTCAAGCAATCGGCTGAACCGTCAGTTTGTTTGGGCAGCAAAGTAGCCTGCATTGTTCTTTTTTCCTTGGGATACCGCCTTAGCAAAGCTACGGTAGCTAGACCGAGGCTGTCTATATTGCCGTCTACGTGGGAAATGCAAAGAGACTGAAGATGGCCGCTGCCCGCATAGCCGCCTATTTAGTCGTCTACGGGCAGTATTACAGCACGCACTTTCTCTTTGTTCACGCCAGAGGAGCGGCAGGATAGCGGGGAGAGATGCCGTTATGCACTTGCTTAAGATGTCCTTATTTGTTCTGCCACCACCACCACCGTTTTTGCCACTGTTGCCTACAAAAAGGAAGTGAATGTATTCCACTTTCGCTCTTTCCCGTGCTTCTCTTTCAATGTTAGTTATGTGGGCAGAAGACGGAGAAGGAATGGTACGCGCGTTTTCGAGCTGTTGGTTTGTAGATTTGCGCGCGCAGAAGCTGCACGAGCGGACGTCCCGGTGGCAGCAGCTGAGGATTCACTTGGCGTTGCGAAAACCGAGATATCTTCGAATACGCTAAAAGAAACTCGTTCTGCTAATTGTAGACATCTCGGCAACTTGTGTATAAGCACGGCTCATTGAACGTAGTCGAGAATCTCCCGAATATATTGCCTACTCAAATGAAAATAGAGACATTTCTTTTTTCGAACATGCCGTGCACATCTTATTTCTCTTTAGGGGATAAAATTGGTGTAACATCCAACGTTTCGACAGGTGGACTTGTCTTCGTCATGAGAGTCGCCCTTACTGGCCTCATTCAGCTAGCATTGACGGCGCTGTCTGAACTAATGCACAAAGACATGAAAATGTTGTCCCGCTATGAAGACACATATATATATATATATATATATATATATAGGGTCCAATAAAATCTCTTCTCGCTTCTGTTTAGAGTAGAGTTGCAAGATTCATATATTGCTCTACCACCCGTTGAATGAATTGTGCCTTTCTCTCTTTTTTTCGTAGGGGGCTTTTTACACTAACGCATAGAAAATGGAGCTCAGTTTCCTTGCAAAATGGCGTACACCTAAGTTTATTCGAAGTGAGAACATTCGCTGTACACTTCCTGCACAACAAAAGCACTTCGTGTCTTATTTTTCCCCCTCTTTTAATTAGCCTTAGCTTTCCCAAAGCAACAGTCTTTTGCCTCGATTTTACTAAAGCATATATATATATATATATATATATATATATATATATATATATATATATATATATATATAATGTCCCTGGCGCCGGAAATGTCGGCCTGATTTAACACCTGGCTTGCTAAAGAACATTTCATCTCTGAACATTTCGGTCCCTAGAAGACTTCTCCACTATTCTTAAAAGTGTTGAGATCACTGCAGTTTTGGCGCTGAATCTTCAGGTGTAAAAAATTAACTGGTGCTGCCACGTTGTGTTTGCTATACCGTACGTCCAGGATAGAACGTGTGATATTGAGGAGAGCGCACTGGTCAGAGGGTCCAATAAAATCTCTTCTCGCTTCTGTTTAGAGTAGAGTTGCAAGATTCATATATTGCTCTACCACCCGTTGAATGAATTGTGCCTTTCTCTCTTTTTTTCGTAGGGGGCTTTTTACACTAACGCATAGAAAATGGAGCTCAGTTTCCTTGCAAAATGGCGTACACCTAAGTTTATTCGAAGTGAGAACATTCGCTGTACACTTCCTGCACAACAAAAGCACTTCGTGTCTTATTTTTCCCCCTCTTTTAATTAGCCTTAGCTTTCCCAAAGCAACAGTCTTTTGCCTCGATTTTACTAAAGCATGCAGTGGCTAAAACCGTATCAGAGTGATTAGAGCAGTTGATGCTTTTTTCTCGTTGTGGAAAAAATACAGAAAACGCGCAATTTCAAACGACAGCTCGGCATTTGCAATGACCGGTCTATCATTCAGTGTAATGCACTAAAAGCTTCCGGTCCATTACCATTAATTCCTGCTGATTACGAAGCACCCTGGGTACAGAACACCGCGCTCCTAACAAGTGCAACAGAAAGCGTTCAAGCCGAAACCAGCAATCATATGCCCTCAAGTAACGAATATCCTTGCGCAGAAGCCGACCGCACGGACTTTTGCAGCGATGGTAGTATTGTTAATTATTCCCAGGATTCTTCTCCTCTTGTTAATTTGCCACTGCACGTTTGTCTGCGATGATTACCTTATACTTCTTTAGTTTTTAACTTCGTCATTTCACGTTGTTGTTGTGGTTCACTTCATTGCTTCATTCAAGAGCATCTTTTATGGGAACCAAATAAGTGCGCCTAGCACACGCACTCTTTAGCATTAGTAATGGAACTTGGCCGTTTGCAGAACTCCAGTGCCACAAGAACCAAACGCCAACTTAACGCGTAATATTTCAGCTACACAATAGAAGAAGAGCCAATTTTGAAGAGGTGTCCTTGTAAGAGGATTCCCGTCGAAAGCTGCCAGAGAAAGCCCTCTCCGACAGAATATTGTTTACCATATTGACACGTACGGTTATTGACCACATGACAATATATTTTGAAGGCCGCAGAAGAGGTTGACGACTTTGGCATTATTCATCACGATATCTTTTTAGGAAAAAAGGAGCGCAAAAAGAACGTTTACACAGAGAGAAATAACTGCACACCACAAGCGCTCTCTGTGTTTGAACGTTGTTTATCGCGTTCGTGTTTTCGTCAAAGGATGTAGTACCAACTAGCCCATTTAGCCATTCTACTCATCACCATATTTGAAGCGCATAACTGATATAACAGTTAAGGCCGAAAGTGCTTGAGGTTATTCAGAAGTACATTGTATTTGCACACGACTAGGCCACCGATGCCCTGTTGTCTAGCAGCACGCCTTAAATAAGAAAAAAAATCACAGCATATCCACGGGGTGAATGATGATGAGTGGGCGAAGCTCCGGAGGGAATCATCGGTAAACCGCGAATCTTTCGCGTAAATCGCCCAGTCGATCATCATGTAAAGGCATGAGAAACACTGTATTCGTACGCTGGGATCTCGCGTTTAAGGGGGATATGCTGTGCTAGAGCCAGGCCTGCGCGGAACTGCAGGACAGTGACAGCGTAAGCAGGAGGAGCTACTTTCTTAGAGGCCACTTTAAACGCTTGAGGGAACTAGTGCAAGTAGAAGTGGTAGGTATCTCCTGCGCCATAACTTATCATTTTGCCAAGTAGGGAAGTACCCACTACGCCATAATTACCAGTGCCTCCGTAATGGGTTCAAAGCTACAAAGCACGCAGTTCTGTGTTCTTTCAAATGATGCCTCGACCTCGTTATACAATCCATTTTCGCGTCGTGTAGCGGTGTATTACTATTTTTCAACGTAACATTACGTTTGTTAATGCGATTCCGCGGGAGACATTACACCTGTTTAGGTCTTTTAGCGATAATTTTTCAACCACAGGCGTAGCTCAGTCGAACGTGGGCTTTCCGCATGGCGATCACACAGTCTTGATCTCCATAGGCTGTATAAACCGAGCACTATGAACATGTCATAGGGAGGACCGGTAATCGTTTTGAACGGTAGAAACCGAATTGAGTAAGGAGTGATGTCCATGTCCTTTTTAAGAGTTCGCTGGAGAATGTCCCAAAAAAATATTGCATCCGTACAGTCAGTAAAACAGTGATCAATTGTTTCTGCGCTTGGACAGAGTCGACAATTCAAGGACCACGGCACGAAGCAGCCCTTCGCGTTCAACCAGGTTTTAACGGGAAGTGTTCCCGAATGCAGTTTAAAGAAAAATGTTTTGACACCGGGAGGTATACACATTTTCGAAACCCTTCTAAGTACATTTTGATAAGGCCGACCTAAATAATGTGTCCGATACAAAGGATCTGGGAAAATTGAGTCCACCAGTGCAACAGAAATCGCTTTTCGGCTCGCGGTGAAAATATACTCTAGGCTAAATCTAACTTTCAAGAAAAGGAATGAGTCTACAACTTCCTTGAGGAAGCCCCAAGGAGCCTGTGAAGTACTTACAACATGTGATGAAACTACTATATTAGGAAGGTGCTGAACCAATCGGACCTGTAGCATTTCGCGTAAAAATGGATGATCACATTCACGAAAGAAAAAAAGTCGAGAAACAATTTGCCTAACAAAGAGATGGACTAATCCGAGGCCACCCCGTTCAAGTGGGACGAACAAATTGTCGCGCCTCATGGATTCATAACTGGAGCTCCAAATAAATGTTGCAAATACACGATGCAGTGCCTGAATGCGGAGTCGTGAGCAGTGCAGTACTTGGAGCACATACATGAGACGTGAAACTAAAAACACATTGCAAACTTCGACAAGATCATTCTACCGAGAAACTGTAGCCTACGTAAGAAGTCTGTATGCGGCTCAGGAGTCGCCGCCTGAATGGATGCACTTGTTAGACGCATGTGTGTGTTTGCCTGATTTTTGAGTGTGGAGTCGTTCTCATCCTGGTCTTTAACTTCAGTTGTCATTTCCATGTAATAAAAAAAAAAAAGACAGGCGTAGCTCAGTGGTAGAACGCTCGACTGCCACGCCGAGAGCCTGGGTTCGAATCCAGGCAGAGGACACAACTTTCGGAATTTTTTTTTTTTCATAAATGTGGACGTGGCTACGTACATCACCAACAAGGAACACCATGGGATGTACAGACCCACACCCTACGGAGCTTCGCCCCTAAAAAAAAATGGCAGATCCCACGTGCAGTGGGAATCAAGTAAATGCGAAGCACGCATCAGGAACGTAAAATGGATTTGTATTGTTTCGATATACCGAGCTTGGTACATATGAAGTTAAAGAAAGAGCCGCAAGAGCACAATGACTGTGGCATGTAAACCATGCCGCTCATACACGCATGTCATGATTCTAGCGTTATGACCTGTCATTTACGTTCGTCGTGCAGTCGTGCTGTGCCATAGCAATTTTGGTATACATCCCATTAACGAAACGAGTGGCATGTAGATCATGCCGCTCATGACATGCATGTCACGATTTTTATGTTATGACCTGTCATTTATGATCTTCATGGAGTCATGTTGTGCCAAACCAATTTTCGTATGCATCCCATTAACAAAGCGGCAGTATAGCGCCAGGACCGTGGCATGTAAATCATGCCGGTCATGACATATAACATGAAAATCATGACATGCATGTAATGATTTTCATGTTATGACCTGTCATTTATGATAATCATGCAGTCGTGTTGTGCCATACCCATTTTCGTATATACCGCATTAACGAAAGGCCGCAAGAGCACCAAGACAGTGGCATGTAAACCATGCTGCTCATGACACGCGTGTCATGATTCTAATGTTATGACCTGTCATTTACGTTCGTCATGCTGTCGTGTTGTGCCATAGCAATTTTGGTATACATCCCATTAACGAAACGCGTGGCATGTAAATCATGCCGCACATGACATGCATGTCATGCTTTTCATTTCATGACCTGTCATTTACGTTCGTCATGCAGTAATGTTGTTGCATACCAATTTTCCTACACATCCCACTAACGAAACGGCCAAGAGAGCTCCAAGACCGTGGCATGTAAATCATGTCGCTCATGACAAGCATGTCATGATTTTTATGTTATGACCTGTCATTTACGTTCGTGACGCAGTCATGTTGCGGCATGCCAGTTTTCGTATACATCCCGTTAACGAAACACGTGGCACGTAAATCATGTCTCTCATGACGTGCATATCACGATTTTCATGTTGTGACCTGTCAGTCATGTCCCTCATGCAGTCATGTTGTGGCATACCAATTTTCATATACATCCCATTAAAGAAACGGCCAGGAGAGCACCAAGACCGTCGCATGTAAATCATGTCACTCGTGACATGCATATCATGATTTTCGTGTTATGACCTGTAATTTATGTTTGTCATACAGTCATGTTATGGCATGCCAATTTCTGTGTACGTCCCATTAACGAAACGCGTGGCATGTAAATCATGTCGCTCACGACATGCGTGTCACGATTTTCACATTAAGACCTGTCATTTATGTTCGCCATGCAGTCATATTGTGGCATAGCAATTTTTGTATACACCCCATAAACGAAACGGCCAGGAGAGCACCAAGACCGTGGCATGTAAATCATGCCACTCATGAAATGCATATCATGATTTTCATGTTATGACCTGCCATTTATGTTCGTCAGGCAATCATGTTGTGCCATACCAATTTTCGCATACATCCCATTAGCGAAACGGCCAGGAGAGCGCCAAGACAGTGGCATGTAAATCATGCCGCTCATGACATGCGTGTCATGATTTTCATGTTATGACCTGTTATTTATGTTCGTCATGTAGTGATGTTGTGGCATACCAATTTTCGTAAACATCCCATTAGCGAAACGGCCAGGAGGAGGAGGAGGAGGAGAAAGGAGGAAGGAAAGACAGGGAGGTTAGCCAGTGCAGGAGAGCACAAAATCCTAGGCGGATAGATAGATAGATAGATAGATAGATAGATAGATAGATAGATAGATAGATAGATAGATAGATAGATAGATAGATAGATAGATAGATGTCGCCGAAGTTCGCTAAGAAATGCTTCGCATTTAGAAAGAGTTTGGGTTTATAAAATTGGTGTAAGACGACTGGAAAAATGCCTGGCTATATTAACTATTGTGGAGGCATCAGAATAAGTAACGCTGGCAACACAGAGAAGCGTGTGTCCCTCCGGTATATTGTCTTTCTAAGACGCAAATAAAAAAAAGTATCGCGATATGATCGCCCGTCATTGCAGTGACAGTAGCGCATTTGAACGAAGGAAACGCGTTATAGTCAACGGAAGCCCTCTTTTCTTTTTTTGGACTTCCCCCCATTGCCTTCTAAAAACTACAGTTCTTTCACACACACGGTGAATTTTGGAGGGTCGCTTCGGCAACTATCGGCGTCTATAAAATTTACCGAAGGGGCGGTGATTATCTCGGAGTTGGCAACTTTTGACAGCCATTTCACCGTCTCTCATAGCAATGCAGATCAGTTGTACGTGTTGTGAGCTTGCTTTCGAAGTCGCTTTCTTCTTATTCGGAAACAGAAACGTCATTTGTGTCACCATTCTCTTCGGTATTTTCGAAGCCACACCCGCAAGAAGTTCAGCTACAGTTCCACCGAAGAGACGGGGGGAAACCGTACACTACTCAGCACTTGGTCTTGAAGAAGCTTTTATGTCATACAGTCAGTGTCTTACAAAAGTTGTGACACATTTTCACGTAAAAGCGTGACCTGCACGTTGCGCGTCACCTGACTTGCAAAAAAAAAAAGAAAAAGAAGTCTTGGCGCAGGAACAATTTGACAACGTTAGTACAATAACTTCTAACTTACGATTGTCTAAAATGTTAAGAGACGAGTGAGAGAGCCACTTCCCTTACGTTTCCGTTCCCTATCACCTTATAACTTGGCTTAGCAACGTACATAAGCTCCACTCTTCTCACCTGCTGCCAAGTTTGTTTCGGTTGCTGAACATACAAGCCTAACAAAAAAGCACGCTTTACAGGAGATTGCATGAACAATTTTAGGGTATACTTGCACAGACAGAAAACCACACGTACACCCTTACGAAGTTTTTTTGCAAGAAACAGCGTTTGAGACTGTTTCCTTCAGAATGACACCCTGCCATGACCATGTTATCAACTTGCTCATGATTAGGAAAACCCGATAAAGGCAGAGTATGGCAAGTGAGCTCTGCGGAAATCCGCAAGGTGGTGTAATGTTTATGAAAGGCAATATCAGCATCCGCCCATTTGTGGCACAAAGTTATAGGGAAATCCATACGCACTTCTCAGATATGAAAGCTTCTTAGTTGATGAAAAATTCATCCTGGTACGGGGTTCGAACCCAAGGACGATGCCTGTTCAGGGCAACCGATGTGACTGCTTAGTCAACCAGGAGGCTACCAGTCGGCAGTGCAAGGGCTAATCTATCGACAACTCGAATCGCATGGTCATGAATGTAGCTTGTAGCTTTGCGCTAAAAACAGGTGGATGCTAATGTTCCCTTTCGCAGATAGAGGCTGCTTTCACATATGAGATGTGTCACATGCGATGCTCGTGTACTACTGTTCGTTTACTTTATTGAAGTAAGCTGACATGCCGGAGCAATAATTTAGACAAATTCCAATTTATAGGCACGTATGAGGTAGTCTCGAACGGAAGAAGAAGCAATGATTGAAATTAGTCATTGTTGCGTGAAATTTATGTGGGTTATGCAATAGGGGCTTTGTGGATATCGAATGCCGGGAAAGTGCCTCCTCAAGAGAACAGCGCAGCAAAAGACATGTAAAAACGCTTGTCGTGCCTACGCTGTGCTGTCGCCGAGCTCACCGTTTTTTTCCCTTCAGGCCTAGGAATATTGAGCAAGTTGAAGACATGTATAAAAATGTTGAAAACGTCAAGTCATTACGATGAATTGCATCGCGCGTAAGTGTGAATGTAGTGCTACTACTCTTGCGTTTTGACCAGCGGACATGCGTTCGCACTAACCTTATCGAGATGATCTAAACAACTAAATAGAGCCCACCGAATAAGGAAGGGTGCAAATCCCCGGGATTCTTGGAAGCAAATGATGCCATTAACACTCATATGACCTATTTTCCCCCACGTACAAGGATAACCGAGCCTTCTGAATAAGAAGCTTTAGCGTCCTTTGTAGGAAGCCATCTGCTGCCATCAGTAGCGTCGCGCAGACGGATCGCCTGTCTGAAGGTCGAGGCAGGACAACCCTGCCCAGGTAAGCAAACGTATTTGCTCATGCTGCCAATGCTAGCAAGCAAAGTACGTACATGTTTCCCTCCAACACAGCAACGTGGAAAGTGAGCGAGAGCAGAAGCTGTCGTAGTGAAGCACCGCGGAAAGGAGTGCTGCTCTTAAGCCTTCAGAGTAGTTGAAACGTTATCCGAGCTGCTACGAAAAACTGGAGGCATAGCATTGCTGAGTTAGAAACTACGATGCAGAGCGCCTGCAACCGCTAATCGCATTCGCAGCTCACAGCAGCAGAGCGTACATGGAGGCCATACTCGTGTCTGGCCAGGAAACATAACTGCCCGCATTCATTTGCCTCTAAGCTACGTACTTGCACAGGTTGGTAGTACATCATACCAAGCTGCGCAAAGTACGTTAGTACATCAGACCAAGCTCGCGAGCTAATGGTTACATCAGTTCGCTATATCGGAGATTTCAATAGCCGTTTGAGAAACCTTGTTCGGAGTTATATAAGCACGAACTGGAGAAGCAGCTCTTTCCGTGAGAAACATGTTCGGTGGTCGCTTGAACAAAACCACATATCGATTTTGTTTAGCGAATCGAAAACAATTTGGCACGTCGTTTCCTCTGCCATCGCATGCTCATGCACGTAACTACGTTTTTATAAATGTAAGCAGCTTATCGTCATTTTCTCGTGAATAAATGGATATCATTAGGACAGTGCATACCTATAAAATAGCCGTCCTTTTTGTAAAGGTGGCGTGTTGAATGGTTACATTAAGGAAAGCCCGATTCATCGTGCACCTTTTTACTCTTGGAATTAGCGTTTGGGCTTGCTCGGTTTTCGTATTATGTAAAAGGCTAGAGGAAAAGACACAATGACCGACTTTCGCATGCTTCAATGATTACGCCTACCTCAGTTTTCAGCTTTATATTTTATTGATGTCCATCTCTGACAGCAACAGAGCATGCCTTATTATTTGGGTAGCGGTTACAATCACGACAGTAAAATGCCAGGTGCACTTCTCTTCCATTCTTTACGTTCGTATGGTGGCTATAAGTGAAACATTTCTGTAGTGGGTGCTATTCGCTTTCTACCGCAGCACATTGGCACTTAATATACCCCACCCGCCACCTGTGAGGTGTATCTTCTCTTATGGTTTGCGAGGCGTATTTCTAGTTTGCGTATTCTAGGGCCTCTTTTACTCAGTAATGAAAACATTTCCCGGCGTGATTCACAGTACACCGCTGCCACAGTTGGTTGGGAATGCTTCAAGGCCGAGGCAGCAGATAGGCAGGAGAATTTATTACTTGCACATTGAATAGCGGAATAGCGTGCAGTTTTTCAAAATCGAAAACCAGCGCTGTTCACCACTGATTTCTTGAATTCGCGATATTTAACAGATCCCCCTTTTTTTACCTTTAAAAAGAAATAACACGCTGTGGGTTGCGTGCCCTGATCAAATGGTAGCAGTGTTGAGAAACCGCCTGTGCTCGATACCTACAGAATTCCTGGATGGTTTCATGAGGCACGTGTCGGCAATGCTACACTGAGCTTCTCTGCCACATTTGAAGATGTTCTGGGCCTCTTTAGAATAAAAAAAAATAATTCTTCCACAATGAATCTAGTAGTTGACTAACCCTACTTGGTTCTTCACTTGTATTGATGGGTGTACACTTAGCGCGCTACTTTCTAAGCCTCAATATTTATTACTTTATTGAAATGCGCTTCAACACACACTTCAAATTTAACATCGTTCTGACATCGTTCACAGCACTTCCGGTTTGTTGGACATGTCGAGCTTTCTGCACGTCATGGGAATCATGCAAACAACACAAACAACACACGTGATTTGTCGCGTGCGAAGGTTGAGCAGCACGTGTGACGTGGCGCAATGCCAACCCCCATTTTACAAGTGCCGGGTTGTGCTACGAAGTGGCTTTCCTAGTAACGCGGGAAATAACAGGCCGTTCAGACTGCTGGATTTGGTAGACAGCGCAGAAATGTGCCGCTAGTCGCGTAGGCTTAAAAATGCCGCAGTTTTCTTCCCTGTCGCATGACCAGCAAGTACAATGTTAAATAATATTCCGTGTTATTTTTTGTCGTCCTTTTTGTATTTTCACGGTTATTTTCCTTTTTTGTTGTCTTTTCTTAATAACACGCTTTCTTTATATTTCTGCGATAAATTTTAGTTGTAAGTGATTGCTCCATCTGTTCTCAGAATTCCTTTTGTCGGTGTTTTCTTATGCTGCAAACACTAAACATGGACGTCCAGCTCGCCCAAAAAACTGTTCTTGTGTTGCTGACATACTTTTCGCAATATCTGTGAAGTAAGAAAAAAAAACATGTTTGTGCGCATGTTTTTTTTTTCCTAAGCAGCTTATTACGAAAGGACCAACAAATATTAAATAAGATTGCTGCTCGGAAACAATGTCCAATACACAAGGTGAACACAACGCCCAAGGGACCAAATTTGATGATCTGTGAGGATAAAAAGGACACTTAGGAACAAAAGCAAGGGCGCGAGCGACGAGACGCTGACAACAGGAGGCGAATAAAGTGCGTATTTGTCTCCTGTTTTCTTCGTTTCGTAGCTAGCGCTCTTTTATCTTCAAGTTCATTAGTGCGCCAACCACCCCAATAGTACACGCGATAAACAAGGGCTTATCTACTGCGCTCCAGCTCTTAAGGAAAAGCGACTATTCGGGAGAACTTTCTTCCTACGCACCAGGCGATGCAACAACGCAGGCTTATTTGAGAATGGCTTCACCAAATTGCTGCTACTAGGAGTTTGGGTTGTTTTGAGCTAACAAGGTTCATTAGGACAGCCCTTGCGTAAACACAGGAACTTTCCAGCGTTTAGGTTAGGTGTCCCGAAACGCAGAAGGCAGTAACAGAAAATTTCACGGCATAGTTCATTTTTCATGCTTTAACGAATATTTGCTTGCCATGTTCTGTGGAGAATCCTCATGCCAGAATTTGTGTGCCGCTTGGGAGGCTACAGACGTAATATATGTCACGAAGTGACAAGTGCAATGCCGGTTATCAAGGCATTTTATATTTACTAGAACTTTGTCGAAGATACTAATTCTTGATAAACAGAACGAACGAATAAAGGCACTTAGGTTAGGGTTACCAACAATAGGATCATGGCACCTTTTTTCATAGAGTTCGCGTACATCCCTTGCCGCCGTCTACCAGCGCTAACGTGCTATAGGTTGAAATGATAAGTGTGAAGACATATGCTTGTATTTCTCAGCTATTTCAAGTGTTACTTAAACATTCTGTGCTTAAATTACTGCAGGTGTTTTTACATATCGCATAAACTTAATTCGCGCGATGTGGTTGTAGTGGTTTGCTATTGTTTGATAATGCAGGGTGCCCCATAATTATACTCTGCACTTGTTTTAATATGTGCACGTTAGCGTTCCTGCTTCGCTTTACAATTTCGTTCTTTAAATCCTCCTACCTGTTCATTATCTTAAAGATTGACAATTGGCAGCTGATTTTGATAGGGCGACGCCTCACTGTTTTTTTTTTAAACGTTATCGGAGTAAGCTACGCGCACAGTGAGAATTGAAATTATGACATGTAGAAACGAGACAGGCGCTGTTATATAGTGTGTTTTCATTTGTAACAATCAAAAAATAAGTACGGAGGAAGTATTCTAGAAAAAAAAAGCAATAAGCATTCCCAAGTACCCTACGACCCACCGTGGAGTTTAAGGCCAGTATTCGTTATGATAATGCTTTTGGGCGTCTAGTGGGCTCCAATAAAGCAGATTATCTACTCCGTTCAGGGAGAACGTTAAGTTCTGCCTACAGAATGCGTACCCTATGGTCAGAAAAAAACACAGGTGCAGTTAAATATTACAGTGCTCTTATGCATTAGACACCCCCATTACATCCGTACCAGCAGAGTTAGTTGCCCTCTGCGATGGTCTTGCCCCACTTCAACCGCTCTTCGAGATGCAACACCCATCAAGTGTGATCCTTTACACGGACTCGACGCAAGCGGTGCGCGCACTCCGTCGCGTTGACCTTTGTGTGGGTGTAGCAGTGCAATTGCATCGTTGTGCTGCAGGTTATCCGTGCTCTGTTCGAGCAGGTTGGATTCGCCGGTCTAGTGTTCTGGCTCATGCCGCGGCAGATGCCGCGTGCCATCCTGTAACCATCATGTACCCCTTACCTCTGCTCCTGCTGCCACCTTCTGACACTGTGGACATTCACAAAGAAAATCTTCGGCGCACCACGCGAGCTCTCATACCTCCGCGTGGTCATGACCTCCCGAGTGGACTTACTCGTCAAGAGGAGGTATCGCTCCGAAGAGTTCGCGTGAGGGCAGCTGTGACGCCTTTGATCCGCATTAAGTGGGGCTACACCGACTCAACTTCAAGCTGCCCATTTTGTCCGGCGCCGGTGCGGGAAGTAGACCTAAA
>JABSTT010005446.1:0-17464 GCA_013339685.2 Hyalomma asiaticum | reverse complement strand
GCAGTAATGCACCAATATCTGAAATGTTCCTCAATGCACTGCCTGCTTTGTCAATTCAGCGTAACTTGAGTCATATGGGTGAATACTGCTAAATTTGGTACTGTTTTATGCTCGGATTTATGCCAGGTGTACTAACGTATATACGATACGGCAGCGCGTAAAGAGAAAGTTGCTGTGAAAAGTGAAACAGAGAAGGGCACAAAGGGGTTCCTACGCATCCACTGCCAGAATACATCACAATGGTTATCACCGTGAAGCGTGCTACGTGGCCGCTATAGAGGCATAGGTATTTTGAAGCGGCACTTCAGTTTTAGTTTTGAAGTGTGGCTCCAACACCTGCAGAGAAGAAATGGTTACCGGTGGTATCGTAACTCTTCCGAAATAACGTTCAGTATATAGTGAAGAACGCGATCATGGCCGTGGTCTCACCAGACGTCGCAATCGTGAATGTTTATCGCCCCTCGTCTATAAAAGTTCAGTTCTGTTTACACCTTAAGCCTTAATATGACGGCTGGTTC
The DNA here is from genome assembly GCA_013339685.2 of Hyalomma asiaticum. NCBI lineage: Eukaryota > Metazoa > Arthropoda > Arachnida > Ixodida > Ixodidae > Hyalomma > Hyalomma asiaticum. The sequence goes on along the minus strand of JABSTT010005446.1, from coordinate 16,946 downwards.
GAGGTTATAAAAGCTGGTGAAACATTGCCTCGATGCGCTTGACGAATGGTCGACGTGTTCCCGTGCGAGTGGTGCCGACGACCATTGTCGGTTACAGAGCACGTCCATCGCGTCCATCAGGCGTCCATTGTCCATCAGGCGTGTGCAGACAAAAATGGAATTATCTTTTGCATTGTAGGCTGTTACGGGCTCGCTACAGTGAACGAAATTCTTGGCGATGGTCTGCGGCGCCGCCGCAGCCATCGACTTCAGTAAAAGAAGAGAAAAAAAAAATCTCCGAGCCTGGTGCTGGCATACCAACCCTCCCAAACTCTCACCACTTGATTGGGTCTCTTGCACCCACAGCCACAGGTCTGATATGGTAAGAGACGTAGTGGTATCTACGCATGCCCCTCGCTACATGGCTGAGCATTTTGTGCTCTCAGCCACGACACTGATAAGTAACAGTGTCTTTCAGTTGATTACACGTCGTGAGCCGCCGGCCGTGCGTTCATGAACGAGGACAAGGAAAAATTCGACGGCAAGAAAGAGCAAGGAGACCGCAAGGATGAAAGGGAAAAGAAGAAATCTAAGGCGACGACAACGAAGAAAAAGGGGAAGCGCATAACGAGGAAAAAGAAGAGGAATCAGACATGGCACACAATGGAATAAGTGGACGTGGGAGGGCGTTATCAATTTGGGCTTTATACGTGACGTGACGGCGACGGTAAAGACCCGTTGGAATCTCCATATAATTGCTATCGTAATAACAAAGGAAAGTGAGAGTACGCAGCGAAATGGAACTTGCGCTGATACTACACTGCTTCCTCTGCGTGGTCTTGGAATTTTTTTCTAACGATGATTATCGAAAAGCAAATGTACAACAACCTAAAGTAACTGAGAAAGCAAATCGTACGACTATAGAGCACGAGCTGCACGCGAGCGCAAGCGTTGTTTTCCAGCCAAATGTTCCTCCCCCCCGTAGGTTGGGCTCGGAATTTTAAAGGCTGTCACCTGGTAGCGACGCTCTCCACCGCCGCCGGTGTCCGCAACCCCACAAGAACACCCTGGCTGTGTATAGTCGCACCTAGCTAAATAAAGCAGTGCAGTTTATCTCTGATTATCACCATATGGCTGGATATTTAGTGTTCTCAACCACGGTTCTGAGCCCCGCCACGGTGGTCTAGTGGCTAAGGTACTCGGCTGCTGATCCGAGGGTCGCGGGATCGAATCCCGGCCGCGGCGGCTGCATTTCGATGGAGGCGAAATGTTGAGGCCCGTGTGCTGTGCGATGTCAGTGCACGTTAAAGAACCCCAGGTGGTCGAAATTTCCGGAGCCCTCCACTACGGCGTCTCTCATAATCAGAACTGGTTTTGGGACGTAAAACCCCATAAAACAACAACAACAACCACGGTTCTGATAAGGTAAAAGTGGAGCTTTAGGGCATTATCTGTTGTGAGCTGTCAGTTGTGCATTAGTCGACGAAGATGAGAAGGATAAGAAGTAGGATGAGGTGGATGCCGAGCAGGTGGAAGAAGGGGACGGCGACGGTAGAGGTGAAGAAGAGGAACGAAACGATAATGAATAAAACAAGGAATAATGAGGAAAAAGAGAGGACGATATTGAGAGGAGCACAGAAAAGGAAGTCAGGAAGTCGATAATAAGAACATGTGGAAGAAGAAGGTGACGACAACAATAAAAGTTTTGGGACCCTTAATCTTCGCCTTAGGAGTTCAACGCGGTAGGTATGTGTGGCCCCATTCTAATCGCGTTTCTTCGCTTGCCATGCTTTTCAGTCACCTAGCCACGTAATTATCATGACAACATCCTTGTTGTAGTATTTATTGACTCGTGCAGTTTAAATTGTGAATTACTTGAATGTATTGGACAAGTGGAAAGTGGCAATTCACCACCAAACTCGTTGATGAAGAAGGCACCGCAGTTCGCCTGACGCTTGTGGACGGCACTGAATGCATCAAAAACGTCTCAGTTATTTAACATGGCCTAAATGAACGTCTGGCGAGGCATTGAAAGTGGTAAGTGAATATGTCTGCTTGGGCCAGGTAGTGACCTCTGATCCGAATCATGAGGCTGAGAAAATTAGGAGGTTAAGAATTGGATGGACCCATTTAGGAAACATGGTCATATAATGAATGGAAGCTTACCATTGTCTCTGAAAAGGAAAGTGTATAACAGCTGCATCTTACCGGTACTCACCTACGGGGCAGAAACGTCGTGGCTAACTAAGAGGGTTCAGCCTAAAATTAAGGACGACGCAGCGAGCTATGGAAAAGAAAATGGCAGGCGTAACCTTACGGGGACAAGAACAGAGCGGAGTGGGTTAGGAACAAACGCGTGTTAGAGACATATTAATAGAAATTAAGAAGAAGAAATGGGTGTGGGCGGGCCATGTAGTGCGAAGACAAGACAACCGTTGGTCATTAAGGGTAACAGAGTGGATTCCAAGAGAAGGCAAGTGTCGCAGGGGGCGGCAGAAAGTTAGGTGGGCAGACAAGGTCAGGAAGCTTGCGAGGATAAATTGGGCCAATTTAGCTGTGTACAGGGAAAATTGGAGATTTATGGGAGAGGCCTTTGCCCTGCAGTGGGCGTAGACGGACTGAAGATGAAATGAACGTCTACACACTCTGAAGCACAGGCGCAAATACAGGCGACCATGCCCTGAGCCAAGGTGCGAGCGTCCTCCTGCGTGCTCCATGCGTGCGGGGCGGCAAAACACGGCGCCGTTAGTGTCCCTGTATATGCTCCCAACTAGGCGCCGTTAGAGAGCCACTATACACGCGCTACACGGTACAGGGTGGTGACAACTCCTTGCCACATTGAATCACACGAGTCTTGGGACTCATAACCAGTTTGCGGCGTTCGCCTGGGTTTGTAAAGAAGCACGGGCACCAAACGGACGCGCACTGCATCTCGAACGAAGCACGGGAACCAGACGGACGCGAAGCCGTTCCCTGTGTTTCAGAATGGTGTTGCAGCGGCTGTTGGTTGTACTCCGTACGTTGCACTCCGTACGTACGGTTGCACTCCGTACGTGTGTCGAAAAACCCTAGGTTAGAGTTACTGTATATGCTACCGCAGGTAACATATTGATTGATTGATTGATTGAGTGTGTTTCGGTTAGGGAAGGACGCTAATTTCTGCAGCCCATGTAGGGAGCACGGCTAAGCGTCCGTGGGGGTGGGGGAAAGGGAGTGAAAGAGATAGAGAGGAGAGAAAGGCCGTAGTGGAGGGCTCCGGAAATTTAGACCACCTGGGGTTCTTTAACGTGCACTGACAACGCACAGTACACGGGCCTCTGGCGTTTTCGCCTCCATCGAAAATGCGACCGCCGCGGCCGGGATCGAACCCGCGTATTTTGGGCGGCAGCCGAGTACCGTAACCACTACACCACCGTGGCGGACATATACAGTAACTCTAGGCTCCGTGGGCCCTTTGCGCCCTCTCACGGGTGAAAGTGAAGCTTCTGTCACGCTGAGGCACCTGAGAGACGCACCTGCAAGATGTGCATATAACTAACGGGAAATGGCATATTAAATGGCTCGCTGATAGAGGGTGTGACATTGCTCGGTCGTTGCGCTTTGGAGCGAGAGTCGCACGTTGGATTCCCACTCGGTCCAAAGTATTTTTGTTGCTTATTTGCAGCTGTTTGCAGTTGTTTAATTCCGCTCACGGACAATGGGGATTTTTTTTCCCCTCAGAATCAGACACCGGCGCCGCCACCGTCGCCGACACCGGAGTTTCTGAGCATAGAGCTCTCTAACGCTATCGCGTTAAAATAGCAAGAACATGATGAAGAAGACAACAACAAGGCAAAAGAGGCATATGGAAGACAAAAAAGGGGAGGCGCTGAAAGAATGCAAAAAAGGTATGAAAGATAAGAATGGGAGAGGAAGCATCAAAACATTCTGAACTATTCCACTGTGCTTCGTCCTCTGGAATATATCGAAGACTTTTAGTTTCCCGCGTTCTTCTTGCTGTTATTGTTTCTTTTTCTCAATTTCCTTTTCATTCCTGCTTCTTCCTCATAATAGTCTTGTGCTCTCTAATTTTCTCGCTGTAGTCTGGCTCGGATGAGTAAGTTCAATAAGACCACGAAGAGCAAGAAAGCAAGTACTGCAATGCGACGGAGAACAAATTTGAAGGAGACATTGAAGCAGGAGCAGAAGCAGACGTCCACGCGGAAGTGGGACAGGAAGAAGAGAAAGGTAATGAAGGTTTAGTTGAATTAGAGAACGGCCATGAAGAATAAGAAGAGGAAGAGAAATATGGCGACGAGTAAGCAAAACAAGAATGATCAAACGGAGAAGGAAGAGCGCAAGGAGTCATGGATGAATGAGAAGTGTATGAAGACGGCAGAGGAGACAACAACTAATGAAAAGAAGATTCAGGTGACGACGAAAGAGAAGGACCAGAAAAACAGGGCGACGACAGAGGAACAAGATGAGGGTGGGGTGGGCGGAGAACCAGTAGCTAAAAGGACAGTGTGAGCTGCGTAGCAAATTTCAGTCTTGCGGTGCGACTGAGCTCCATTTCCGGCTCAAGCTCGTTGTTCTTTTCACCATTGTCAACGATAGCGGTTAAGGACTGTGTGTTATGAGATGCATGGTCACTAAAAACTGGTCATACTAACAAGCCCGTAACAGCTTATGCTGCGAAAGCTATAAAGACCGACTACACTGTGGTGACGAATGACAGTCATACGGGCCTACCTAGCGAGGTCATGTTGTGGCTCCATGCTGCGTAAAAAAGCCGCAGCATCGACCGCGGCATTGGGTGTTTTTATACAAGGCTGTACCTGCAAAGATGTTCAGTTCAAAGCAGTTTCATACACCTCACTATGTGTTCAAGACTGCACCATGTCATGGTCACCTACGATTCTCTCAAGACTTTTGCTAGTATCATCTCTAACCAACCATCTTTTGCGGGTGACGCTATGACACACTCTTGAATAAAGGAGAGCTAGTAATGTTTCTTAATAAAAATCACCCAGAGTACCCGACTTCTTCCGTCGTTTCCTGAAGAGGATCTTTACAAAACTACGAGCAAAATGTGGCCATTCATAATATTCGTTCAGTGCTTCATAGTGCTGAGTTGCTTATCTCGTTGATACTCGAAGCATTTTTTTTTCGCGAAGAAGCGTTGCTCGCCGGGAATAAAAGCGATACTCATGACGCATGAGTAGCCGTCACCCTTGCGCACATGACAGATGTTCGCTTGCAGGATCGCAGGGAAGCCCCCGCTGCGCCATGAAACGTGCCAGTGCATTTGTTATTTTTCACGGTTTGTTTCACGCTACCTTTTCAACTTCTACAATACTGTACTTTTTTTTTTCACGCAACGCGCTAGGCAACGCCTTTGATCCGTATCCGCAGCTGTTGAATAAACAGAGCGGAAAGGTTCAGAGAACTACGCTCAGTGTTCGGCTTTTTCAACAAACCACTTATATTTCAGTAATGTGTTAAATAGTGATCGCACTTGGCAAATGTCTAAATTACCTCTAAATAAAGGGCAGTTGTAAAGGTTAACCTCCACTATGTCCCCATTTTGTGAATACTGACTGTGGATTATGTGAAATATGTGAATTAGTGGCACTTCGACTATGATAATGACAACGCGTTCTCGAAATTCTAAGGCCTACCGCAGTTGAATGTCCATAAGAAAGCATTACTCTTGTTTTCTGATTAAACAAAACGTTGTGGAGTAGTATTGGCTCTTGTTAACTGCTCAGAAATGTGTAACATTACATCACTGTTGTTCCAAGATTTTCACGGTCACAATTTACATATTTTTTCAGGCAACCAGATTCTTTACATGAAATGAAGTTCAGTATTGTTTTTGCGAGTCGAAAGCTTGCTCCTAAAGCAATTTCCCTGCTCTTTGTTTTTCTTTGAATTTGCCTAGCAGATACTGATAAGAATACGTGGTCTAGTTTGAGTTGTTTCACCTGATGAGCCATGAATGTCTTACCCATGCAGTACAATATGTTCAACAGAACAAATGATATCACCACCATCTACACTACTGAGAGAAAATATTTTATTTTTTTGTGTTGTCGCGTCCTCTCATTTTGTCTTCTTCCCTTGCCTTTGATGTATGCGGCAGCTATGGCACATTCTTATCTTAACTGCTTGCATTTTCCCAGTAAACACATCTGTAACAGCAGTAAAAAATTTCATGAAAAAAAGCAATGTGATTTTAGTCACAGTTTCGTTTTTACTACTTGTCTGGTTACGTACGTGTCTTACCTCGGTTTATGCGCAACATGGTCCATTCTGTACACTCTCGGAGAACACAAGCTAATCACCATATCTTCTTTCTAAGGAGCAAAACAGCGAGCCTACTCTCCCCGCTGTTTCCTTCTCTTCAGAAACGAGCGTGTGCAGGAAGTCATGCTGCGTACTGGGCGTTGTTAGGACCATTAGCTACCCGTCGGATGCATATTGAGGCGCCGAATTCGGAACCAGAATGTTGAAGTGAAACGAAGTCATAAGTACATAATAATTACTTAAAGAAGGAGGTGCTATAGCTGCAAAACGAAATGGGGTTGCATGCCACGTTAACAAAGTAAATTGCGCAAGCAATATCGCAGTATATAAAATAAATATAACAAAACCCTGTAGGAGTGAAGTAAGACATAAACTTAAGAGCAGCAATATCGAGACGCGTTCAAGAAGTAATGCGGCCTTGTCATTAAAGGAAACAGACATGTTCCAAAATAATTGATTGATTGATTGATTGATTGATTGATTGATTTGAGGGGTTTTACGTCGCAAAACCAGCTTTTATTGTTAGAGATGTCATAAGGGAGGGCTTCGGAAATTTCCACCACCTGGGGCTCTTTCATGTGCACTGGCATCGCACAGTACACGGGCCTGAACATTGCGCTTCCATCGAAAGGCAGCTGCCGCGGCCGGGATTCGATTCCGCGACCCTCGGGTCGGCAGCCGAGAACCAGAGCCACTAGGTCACCGTGGCTTCTTTTTTAACCAGTTTGTTAACACCGCACAAACATAAACAGCAGGGAACAGACAGTTTTTTACAGCAGTGCAGACTACTGCAGTAGTCTCGAAGCTGGTTTTTCTTAAAATTTCTTTAGGTAAACCAGGGGCTGAACCTTGGTTACCCAATCAGGAAAAAAACTCTTGATATGTACTGGCCAATCCATTCTCGAAAAAGCACGCCCGCTGGTCGCCTGTCCGGTTCACAGTGAAGCCCGGCCATTCGAGCTCGCCATAAACAACGGAGTCCAAGCAGCATTATCAGGTCGAAAGGCAGCTCACCATAGTTCTCAAGTGTTAAAAACCGAATTCCAATTGGATGTACAGGCAGATCTTTCTTAAGCATTCTTCGTAACACATCCCAGAAGTAGACCCCTTCCCAAGAGTGCAAGGAAACATAATCTATTGTCTCTGGTTTTCTAGAGATAAAACAATGAAATCTCCACGGCAGATAGAAAGCTCGCTCTTCCAAAAACGTCCGTACTGGCACTGTACCAGAATGTAATTTAAAAAACAAGGTTTTCCCACTTGACAGGATTTGCATTTTTTACTCGTTTGAGTACGTCTTGTCGCTCGCCTCCACTGTTTATGGCTCTATACTGAGCTACTAGAAAAATCATGTCATAAATGTCTTTACACGATTTCTTTCAATTAACTGAACATAGACATTCATTTGAAAAGCTGACAGGCGAGAAACTGACGCTGTCCCCAATTTCCCTAAAATAGCCTAGCACAGATCCAGGCATACTTGCGGTGCTTACAACAGTGTTTGGCAAAGCGCGAGAGAGGCGTAGCTGGCATACAGTTCGTAAAAAGGGATCCTGAACATCCCGAGAGAAAAGGATACGATTAACTAGTTGGTGCACGAATAGATGCGACAAGCCGAGTCCTCTAGCTTTAACTCGTCTGGACAGATTCGTCCTACTGCACGTTTCGCAGGTGGAACCCCACACAAATATAGCGAATATCCTACGCATTTTTTGTACGTTCACACGCGTACAACTCAACAGCTGCGTCACATGCTTTAATTTGCTCATGAAAAATACATTACATACAGCAGCCCTAGAAAACACCGAGAGACAAGTGGCGTTGAACCACGTTGTTTATTTCGCGGATTTGTTTCCGTTGATTAGCCAAGCACTCATCGGTGCTGTTATAGTGCTCAAAGGGCACGCTTAAGTACTCTCCTGGACTTATAACCACCGTATGTTAGCAAAAGTATCCGGGGCATGCGACCATTCACCGTGCCGTAGACCCAGAGTCTTTTTTCGGTTTACTAGACCTCGTGTAATTTGTCCAAATTTCCTTACAGCAATTGCCTCTTGCACAGTTTATTTTGAAGTACAACATACTGCTATGTACAACATACTACAGCAGCCTGAAACCACGGATTCTTTGATTGCGTGAGATTGCCAAACATAAACTCTCAATATACAGCGCAAAGAACAGTGGGCTTGCCGGGCAATCTTGGCGAACGGAACGTTCCAGCTTAGTAGGATCTCCCGGCATCTTGTTAATAACTAGTCTAGTAGTACAGTTCTGGTACGTCAGGGCTACACCGTCTGTAATTACCGATCCAAAATTAACATGCTCTAGTATAGTAAATAGCACATATATGTAGTACGCGGTCAAAAGCCTTCTCTAAATAGAGCTTAAGAATCGCTACAGCAGACTGAAGAGCGTCGCAGCACTCAAGGACACACCGCGTCGTGTATGTATTTGTCATAATGAAATGACCCGTGCTCACCAACTATTTCCGTAGTCACAGACTGCAACCTAACCGCCACAAACTTTCATAAGTATTTTATAGAGTATTAGTAAGCGAGATGGGCCTATACGGCGTAACTGAGCTCAGTTTTTCTTTTTCCTGTGTCTTTAGAATAAGAATAGTGTGTGTCTCAGCAAATGACGACGGCACGTCATAGGCGGCGGTGGCGTATTTCGTCACCGGCGGTGACCCGCGAAAAATTATGCCATTATGGTCCCTGATTTGAAGCTACAGGTTTCCGTCAAGCCTTAAATCGTGCTGCATGACGCTTATTATGGAAATATTTAAACACTTCAAAGCCCACTGCAAGATCGCAGTTGCATGCATGCAAAAATATGGTTGTGAGATACCTTCCGTTTTGCCTCGATCGAGCAATAAGTTATCCTTCTGCCATTGCGTAAAAATATATTGCATCCAGGTCCAGTAAAAACAGAAGACCTCAGATATACGCTTCACTGATAAAGAATATTTTACTTTTGACGCTGTATTTCGTAGCGTGAAAATGTTCATACATCGAGGCAGACTGCCCCGCCACGGTGGTCTAGTGGCAATGATATTCGGCTGCTAATCCAAGGGTTCCGGCATCGAATCGTCGCCGCGGCTGCTGCAGTTCGATGGAGGCGAAATGTTGAGACCCGTGTGCTGTGCGATGTGAGTGCACGTTAAAGAACCCCAGGTGGCTGAAATTACCGGAGCCCTTCGCTACGGCGCCTCTCATAATCATAGCGTGTTTTAGGACGTTAAACACCATAAATCATTCAATCAGTCGAGGTGAATTATTTTCTATGTAAAGGTCCGTGAAATCACTTACCTTTACTCTGTAGGCGTACTCATCCTCGTTACACTTAAGACCATCAGGGGCAGCATTTTGAATCATTTTATCACTCTCGCCGCAGCAAAAGACATAACACTCGTATTTCTGTGGTAGAAAAAGAAAAAAAAAGTAAGACAAGTCTAACGAAAGAACAGTAGTATTGCCCGAAATGTTGAATACGAATGAGAAGCGATACGGATTGCGTGTACACTCCCTCCATATATTTTGCATTCGGAATGTTTGTTATGTAGCCTCCACTTGCTCCGTGCAATGCTGCTCTCTACTGCCGCGGAAAATTGGAATGTTGCATTGAACATCTGTGCGTCTAGTAAATACCGTTGTCATTATTAAAGGCAGCGGAAACAACATAGTCGTTTATACTGGAGCTCTTTTTGTCGGCGAAGTTGTGTCCAACGAAGAACATCAAATCGCACTACAAGACAGTAGTGGCGAGAACAGTGATTGGCCGACGATGAAGAGTGACCATAAGTGAATTACGCCGGCTGTTATGCATTCGTCGGAGTGCTTACAGTATTCTCACGGATTTTGGAGTGGGAAGTGGAAGGTGCGAAATGGAATATTGGCATCCACCCGTTCGCCGCACAAGGATACAAAGAAATCCATACGAATTTCTCAGAAAAGGAAGCTTCGAACTCATTTGCCAAACTGGAAGGCATTCATATAGAAGCGGAAGAGGTGAAAAAATTGTAGAACAGCTGGGTGCCATTCGCAAATTAGCGCGCGAGATAAGGGCGGCCTGCGCCGTGCGACACCGCGCGTCACAAGAAAGTGATAAAAGGTGATTTTCTTCAACGAAGGCAACACATGCTTGCGTATCAATATACCGTAGTACCTAGAGGAAGGAAATGAAGGTTAGCACCGAAGTCTAGGAGTATACTGTGCAAAATGCGCCAGTATATGTTTCTGTTTACGTCAGCTGACACAATGAACCGGCTATCTGTTTAGGCTGAGTTGAAAACTACAGGAGAAAATTTTGACGATTTTGCATTTGAAGTTTGTCTGTATATATATGCTCAGTGAGGGGTTATTAATTTGGTCATTTCATCGGGGAGAGACTTCAAAACTACAGAAAAGCACTTTGACCATTGTGCACTTGAAGCTGATATATATATATATATATATATATATATATATATATATATATATATATACAATTCGGGGAAGAAGTTCTGTGGGTCCGGTTCAAAAGTAGTTTCGAAATGAATTGCGCACTTGCGAAAATCGCACGTTTAATGTTCAACGTTTCGGCCGTGGCACGGCCTTCGTGCAACGAAGGTCGTGGAACGGCCTTCGTTGTTATATATATATATATATATATATATATATATATATATATATATATATATATATATATATATATATATATATATATATATAAAACTTAATGAACCAACCAACATTGAAGTTTAGGGAAGCGTAGGGGTATTCAGATTCCGAATTGTGCTATTATAATTTTGGGGCAGGTAGAAAGGAATTCAAGTGGACAGAAAGACAAACCTTCCTTCAATGGGAACCGAACCCAAGACCTACGGATAACGCGTCCGATGTTCTACCGCTGAGCTACGAGGCGGTCTCACCCCCACGTCCCCTTTATTGGGTATTTATGTATATGCAATCCTGGGAGTGTTAGACAGCGCCAGCCGTAGCCATGGCGGATAGTGGGGCACACTCTTATTGCCGGGAGGCGTCACGTGGAACGTGATCTTACGGCGAGATGGCTGCTGCTTAGTAAACGCTCGTATGCTATCCAAAGGCACCAAGTCTGCCGTAATGAGGCACAACCTAGAGTACTGCACGCGCCGACTTTTCTCGGTCCGGGTCAGGCCCAGCCCGAAAGCGCCATGCTCCGGCCCGCTGGAGCTCGGCCCGGTTTTTTTTAAATATGGCCCGTACCCGGCCCGGGCCCGAAGGGTTCGGGCCCGGCGCGACCAGGCCCAGCCCGGCCCAATTTACGCAGTAATTCCTTGAGCATTAACAAGGCACTGTCTAATCTTCGATTATAGTGAAGATAGCAGCCGCACTCAACATAGTTTCTGGGGAGAGTTGTGAGGACTTATGATAGTGTCGCTATTCCCATATACTGTATTTATCTTCGGCTAATTACGCCTGTAACACTTTTGGGAAAGAAATGCAGGGGGATATATGTGAGGAAGCGTAGCGTAGACGAGTGCCCTAGTGTGTGTTCTAATGAGGGTGAACTATCGTACGTGTTCTCGACACGACAATCAAGGTGACTTATGCTTACCTCAGGTCTCTTGTGCTCGTATTTCGCCATTCCTTCATCCTGCAAAAAGAAGTGCAATAGCTTCCAGAATGCCTCGTGAAGAAGCGCTTCCCTTGAATGTTTACCGCAAATGTTGCGTCTTCCAGAAAGCTGTGGCGCCATGACGCACGGTTTGGTGACTTCCACTTTCACAGCACTCACACTACTCATCGTCGGAATTTTCACTCTGTGACGAACGAAGTTGCCTGCTTTCTTTAATGTACTGTCGCCTGTGCAATTAGCGCTTTACCCAAACGCGCCCAGTGCCCGCTGTCGCGGGTGCACGGCTTGATGGGCACAACGCATTCACATAAACTTTAACCCTGACATCTTAATTTGCTGCACTAGAGTCGATATTTCTTCTAGACAATAAGTCTTAAGCACTGTCGCCGTAACTTATATGAGTAACGATTATTTGCACTCATTAATTGGTTTCTGAGGTTTCACTTCCCAAAAGCAGGATATTATTATGGGATACCCAGTAGTGGGGCCACTAGACCACTGTACAGGTGCTAACGGTTATTGCAGATATGACTGCCAAGCGAGGTATCGAAACCGTGTAAACTGCTGTTTCTGCCGTATATATGCGTTCAAAAGCACGGTAAGAAGCAAGGAACGAAGTTGTGGCTTGATCAACGCGGACACGGCACTCCAGGACCTCACAAGTGTTGCAGGCTCTGACGGTTGCTAATTCGCTATCATGAATATCCGCCGTTTCTCTGGGTATTATTGCGACCTCACCGCTGCCACCGCTTGTCGTGGTTCATCGCTGCCACCATTTGTCGTGGACTCGTGTCGCCTTCAGACCAGGAGTCCACGGGGCAGGAGGGAAGAGTACGAGGAGTTGCTTTGGAGATGAGAATATTTACATTTATTTACAGCGTGTTTGGTAGCTGATGGCCGAATTTCTATGTCGAATCCCTATGCTGGGGGTTCTCCTGCTGATTATTTAATTAGCGTCGTCCGGTGACGCCTTCTAGGGAGGGCCCAGTTGACGCTTCTCCTCCAATCCGAGGTTGAGGGTCCGAGGGGAAAGAAGGTTGTGGACTGCCCCTTTAACTTCGAAGGTGGCCGAAGTGACCCGTACGCAGCTGGACCATACGACGGCGCAGCGGGACCCCTTTCGGTGGTCACTCGCCACCCCCGGCCGGAGGTAACTAGGAAATCGTTACCGGCACTCAGCTCGTTCCGACTCGTTTTTCTGTAACCACACCTGCGTTAACGAGTTTCTGGTGGCGCCGCTCCGTCTCCGATGTCTCGGTCGTAACAGTATGTACATATTTGTGGCCTCAAAATAGTCCCTCCTATGCGTTGCGGGCTGCAGAGCGTGCGTAGCACGTGGTGTCGGAATGTAGCAGGAACACTAGAAATCCCGTTGACTATCAACAGTAGAAACGCCACTTCTCACGCAAAACGTGTGCCACTATCTTACGGCGCAGACGGACGAGCCACGCCAGCTGCCGTAGTTTACACAATGATGGTTACGTAACTGAACAGTCTATTCGAGAGGGGTTACCACTTTCCCATATCTCGGAGTTCACTCATGATCACAAGTGTAGCTGTGCGGGATTTACAATTCGGCTAGACCGAGTCATTAGCATTTTTGAACTATTTGATTTTCGAGTGATTCTGGGCCCGCTGACTCGGCTTTTGTTTCTTCAGAAGAGGATATCATACTTTTGCTTTGTTTCTGGTTAAAGGCCAGCAGGTCATTTATTACCCTCGAGGACCATTGACGCTGTTTCAACGACGTATGACAAAGATCATTGCATCGGACTTCACACTTTGGAGGCATAAGCAACGTCTTGTGCGCTAAGGTCAAATCCTGGAGTAAAGACATGAAACTTCCACGCACCATGATGTCTCCTGAATCCTGCAACCCATGTCGCTCACTCGAACGTTAGTGAATGACGGCCATTTTGGAGTGAGGGTCTTCTCATGTTTGGGAAGTATAACGTTCAAACTGCTGCCTGTTAACATTCGAGCTGGGATCTAGCCTGTTACTCTTATACATCAGGAGTTTCGCACTACTATAGTCCCAAATGTCAGAAAAGTAGCATGTTAGCCCGATATCTTCCTATACTTCAGAAAAGCCAGACAAGCACCCTATGATTTCAGGAACGTACCCTTCATCGTGTTCCCCTGTGCTCCTGCCCACTATTTGCTTCTGGTTAACATGAAGCTGATGCTAAATGTCAGAAATCGTAAGCCTTGCTCAGAGCGACAAAATCATCTCACGAAAAATGTGACCCATTGTCGGGGACCGCCAATGACGGGTCTCCAAATGGTGTTGAAGATATCTTCATGGCGCTGTCAGTCTTAGAAGGGACTATGAGTATGCTATCATCTTGTTGGTGTTTGGGGAGCATATCAGTGGTCGTCGCCGTTAAAGAGCATACTCTTTAGCATGCCTCTGACGAACTCATCGATTATATCGGCCGCTCGCGCTTCCCGCAGGGCCTGTTTTTTAGAGTTGTACCTCACTTCGGCAGATGATAGTGAGTCATTTGATGCCGCGACGACCTTCGGACCAAGAGCAGAGTGCCACAACGATTAGATCACCGCGGCGGGGCTAGAAATATATTACAGAAGAAGAACCTACAATATCTTGCCGCCTAAGCTGAGTGCCTTGACGGCATGATCTTGTTCGTCCATAGAAAGTTGTTGTTTTCCTTTATAGCTGCCAGCAACCAAGCTAGTGTGCCTGCAGGTCATTATGGCCAAAAAGCTTTTAATTGTTAACATGTTTAACATTAAGTTTCTAATTCAAGGCTTCAGTTTTGCATGCTAGGCTCGGACCCAGGAATCCGAAGATTAGCATATATAGTCCAAGCCAACCATAACTGCTGACACGTAGTTGAAATTTATCAATCGCTCCGTTAGAGTGTACGGCGTACACCAAACCTGTGGCGTTCTGTACACGTGACACTAAAAGAAGTTTGAGCTAAAAGAGTTTGAGCAAATACTGGAGGCAGTAACACTGCTTGGAAGAAACATGGACACTGTAAGCAGGAAATAAAAGAAAGTCTTACATCACAAACAGAAGCGTCGTATGCTGAACAATAGTCTTTTCTGTACATTTTCGGTGGCCCCGGTATATAATGGCCAGTTTTTTGGCCAATCCTGCTTCTTAGGCAATGAAGCCGGCTGAAATGTTGTTTCAGTGTTAGCAATTATCATTTAAATAAAAAGAAATTAATATTACTACATTCTGGCACCGCCAGTTCTTGCATGCTTTTCCCTTAATATAAACGGGAGAGCCACGAAGAAATGCCATGAAGCCACGCCAGCGCGTGTCATGACACGGGTCATTTTCGCTTCTCTTTTTCTTTGAAGGTATTCTCGCTTCCACAGTGACGACACACTTCCACCGCAGCTACCGCGGACCCCATAGGCCCTTGTCATGTGATGTCACTACAGTCACTGCGTCATCGCAGTCACTGCGGTCCCCGCAGTCACCGTAGTCACTGCGGGGACATGGTGAGGCCCTACGGGGTCCGCGGTAGCTGCACCTTTTGAATTAGCCAACGGTAGCCCTTGCGCGTTGAGGATGTGTTTTGTTGAAAGAACTGCGGCCGCTTTCCAGATTTACCTTCGAACAAAATTGCGAATTGGCTCTTGCATTTAGTGCAATAATTGCGATTGACGTATTCACAGCAGATACCGTCATGCAGTGCAGGCGTTTTCTAGCTAAGCTGAAAAAAATTACACCATCTCCCGCTAAAGGGGACCATAAGGCGATGCGAAGCATCACTGGAGGTGCACACTGCGTTTGAATCGGTTTGACAAGATGTCGCGTTTGCATCGATTTGACGCTAGCAGACGCTACCTGCGTCAGCGTTGTCTCTTGCGGGCGAGGGCGCGTTCTCGTTCCTTGCGAGCTGGTAAAGCGTTCATCGAAGAAAGAGCGTTTCCATAGTCAACGCGGGCTGTTCGGAGAGGAGGAATGCCGAGTGGAGAGGAAATGAGACAAGGAGAGGAGTGGGAGGAGGATGCGCATGCGCAGTGCGGGTGTGGACGCCGACGCCGCGGGACAGAAGCGAGAACGCAGGAGAAGCGCAAGCAGGTGGTAGGAGAGAAGTGGAGAGAGTAACGCGCAGCTGTTGGAGAGAGGGAAGGAGGAGAGTTGCGCATGCGCAGTGTGAGTGGGGACGCCGACGCCGCGGGACATGCCACCGCTAAAAGATGATTCGCATCTAAAGGTCTTGTAGGATCCAATTAAGCATTATGTGTGCATAAAGCTCGCACTTTAGTTTTTCTCTTGTTGACATCACAAAATATTACCGATTTGCAGGATGATCTTCACCCTTCCTCATGAGAAAAACTCTCTAGAGCGCAGGTATCCACACTCCGCGTGCTTCACACCAGGTCCTACATACCCTAGTCTTTATTCCCAGAGCCATATAATCGAAGGCCTTGATCCATGATGCCTTGATTGTGGTGTCACTTATACAGTATGACTCACACTTGTCTGGGGCAGTCGAAGGGCCGGCTACTCAAAGCCCCTGGATATTCTTGGGAAAGTACCGTCTTTCTTTTAACTGGAGCCGCCACGCCGACCACCCTCCTCTCCCACCTTCCACCTCTCCGCTACACGGGCCGTCGCCCGGGAAATACGCGCGAACCTCTTTCTTTTTTTATGTTTTCTTTTTTTCGCCGTACCCGGCTCTCGCCACTTTCCTATCAAGAATGCCATGTCACACTGATAACGAACGTGCTGTGCGTGACATGGCATTCTTGATAGGAAAGTGGCGCGGGCCGGGTTATAGGGCCGGCGCCCGCACGGTGGCCGTTTGGGAGAGGATATAGATAAGGTTTGGACACTTGGGAGAGGAGGGTTGGACACTTTGGAGAGGATATGGAGGAGAGTGTCGCTACTTTCTCTATTACCCACCTTCCACCTCTCCGCTACACGGGCCGTCGCCCGGGAAATACGCGCGAACCTCTTTCTTTTGTTATGTTTTCTTTTTTCGCCGTACCCGGCTCTCGCCACTATCCTATCAAGAATGCCATGTCACACTGATAACGAACGTGCTGTGCGTGACATGGCATTCTTGATAGAAAAGTGGCGCGGGCCGGGT
>JABSTT010005445.1:0-17169 GCA_013339685.2 Hyalomma asiaticum | reverse complement strand
AAGAGCACAAGTTTCAGCGCGGTCTTAAGGAATAGCCGAAGACACGCACAATTTTACAACTGACAAAGAGATCACGAACTTCGCGTTGGACGGGATGCAGCTCAGCCGTACGTTGGAAACGCTGAAGACGAGCTAGACTGTGCAGAAATTCGGACGTTTTTGTAAGGTTCCCGTTATGGCTATTATCGACACAATGGTCGCCCAACAAACATTCTTCAGCAATTCAGTTGTGTGCCGGAGCCTTGTGCGCTAAGCGTGTTGAACGTGGCGCACGACAGGGATGGCGCGTACTCCGTCGACGCCACGCACGTGCAGGCGGCACTCCTGAAAATCATCCCTATAGTTCTAAATTTGTTGTGGTAATTGTTCTATCATGCCTAGCACATGATCCTTTTTGAAAGGGAAAGTTTTCTGTATTCCACGCAGAACCTGATGGGGCCATATATTTTCTTCACGAGCTCTACAGGTGAAGACCAAAGGCTGTTTGACTCGGAGGTAATGCCTTGCTTCAGCATGTCATTCACATGTTCTTGGATGATGCGGCGCTCGGGTGGTTCAACACGACGAGGCTGATGACGTATAGGTGCGTGTCCTTGCGCACTGATGCAGTGCTCAGCCAACGGAGCACAACCAAGCTCGGCAGTTGATAGGCCGATGCTCTCACGGTACTGCTGCAGCAATGCTTTTATAATCAAAAGAAGAGGCGTGCAGGACACGGACATAAGAAGAGAAGTGAACACCACGAACGCCGAGCGTCCTGGTTTGACAATGACCATTGGTAGGCTCACGTATGAGCTTTTCCATTTTGGCTACCTTATAGATTATGTCTACCTGGGCTGGGACTGCAGACTTTACGGATGCTTCTGCTGGTATGTAAAAAAGTGATTTGAATAGTCTTCTATCCGACTTCAGTAGCATTTCAAGGGGTGTCCCTTTATCTCTCCTCTGGTCCTCAGAAGATTCAACCTGGGAGGAAGTAAGTGGAGGAAATTCCTGCTATCTCGAGAAAGGCAAGTGTTGTTCCACTACAACCTGTGGTCATTTGGCCTGGCTCTTTCCTCAGACATGCCCCTCCACGGTGGTCTAGTGGCTATGGTACTCGGCTGCTGATCGGAGGGTCGCGGGATCGAATCCCGGCCGCGGCGGCTGCATTTCGATGGAGGCGAAATGTTGAGGCCCGCGTGCTGTGCGATGTCAGTGCACGTTAAAGAACCCCAGGTGGTCAAAATTTCCGGAGCCCTCTACTACGGCGTCTCATAACCAGAGCTGGTTTTGGGACGTTAAACCCCACAAATCAATCAATCAATCAATCAATCAATCAATCAATCAATCAATCCACAGACATGAATGTCTTCCTCTTTGCTGGAGGCCTCATTTGGTTCCGAGTCTTGAAAAATTGTTTTCGCCTGTTGGACATGTTTCCCTTTTTCCTTGTTCGTTTTTCTGGCCATGGTGAAGTGCCTTTGTACCACGGAGCAAGAATTCGTCTTTCTCCGTGCTTTGTACACTCCACTGGCTCGTCGCCAGACGAGTCTGCTTCAGATCTTGGGGCTGCAGGCTTCGGCATTTACGCATGATCCTCCTTTAGGTAGTAATGTTTGCCACTGACTGTGCTGCTGTTACTTTTCCCCTTGCCTGACTTCTTTTACCTGGAGCTCTTCCCCATCACGTGCGTTCTCGGAGGGGTCGCACACCACAAAAAAGGAGCGAGAAACCCAAAAAGCAAAGAACACATCATTCAGAAGAATGGTGTGTTTATCGCTCCATATGTGGCGCCTGCTCCCTGCAATGTCTTTACATTTACTTGACCGGGAACTTTAGAGTGTTTCAGATGATCAGATGGTTTTGATGTTTGCATACGTTGGGAATATTGACGATATTGGAAGTGTTCGAGGCTACTCCGATATTGCACTATACGCCGACGATACTAACATCCTTTTCTGGAGAATGGACATTGAGACCCCCCCCCCCCCCGGCCGACCTAAAAAAGAAAAACAGGTGTAGTTTGAAAAAGTAGCATCGAGCTGGCAGAAACCGCCAAATTTCTAGGAGTTATTGTCCATGAAGATAAGTTATGATCACCGCATACAGACTGACCAAAAACAGTATCGCCCGTGCTGCAGGTGCGCGAAACAGGTTGACATATTTGCTACTGGCAAGTGTGAAACGCAACATTTATAATGTTCTTTTACAGTACCGACTCGCACAATGTGTCATAATTTGGTCGACCACCTACACAATCTAACTTAACATCCCTTCAAACACTTCAAACCCCGCACTGCATGCAATAGGAAAAGTAGGGAGAACGGTCAACACCAAACCGTGCTATATCAAATATGAGATGTTAACAGTCTCGAAACTTCACGCTCATGAACGATTTCTCAAAGTTTTTCGCAAATTTCAGACACGTAGATGTCATTATCAAAGCAAGTACCAAGTAAGGACAACAACCTACAATTTGTGGAAAATTCTTATAGTTACACCATCCTGCATAGTGAAGTATGGCGAAAAAATCTCGCAGTGAAGTTTCCTACCCTTTTAAACTATTACGCCTTAGCTACAGACGCCCAAGACGGCGGAGTTTCCAAATAAACGTATCACAAAGCAACAAGAAAGCTAATACTAGCCAAATAACTAAACTAATTTTATCAGAGTTATTCACTGGTATTCTTTTTCTCGTTTGTTTTATTCTTTTTGTGCTCAGCAGTCTATATG
Organism: Hyalomma asiaticum; assembly: GCA_013339685.2. NCBI lineage: Eukaryota > Metazoa > Arthropoda > Arachnida > Ixodida > Ixodidae > Hyalomma > Hyalomma asiaticum. The sequence goes on along the minus strand of JABSTT010005445.1, from coordinate 14,454 downwards.
GTTGCATTTCATTGCCTTGCTTTTTGTTTCTCATGAACTATGCATAATACGTCACATACGTGTGTGAATCTGTGTGGGTGTGTCTGTGCGTGCGTTTTTTGCTTCAAGTGCTTCCTAGGCGTTATGAATGATGCGTCATATTTCTTTAAAATAGCATTCCTAGTTGTTTTTTTTTGTGTGTGTGCTTAAGGGCTGTGTATATTGCCGACACACTGCTGCTGCTGTGTGGATGGCACGGCCCAGTCAGGTATTGTTCGCTTTTAGCCGTGTCCCTAAGCTCATTTCTACTGTTGTTGTCCTAAACCATACAATAAATAAATAAAAAATAAAAAATAAAAAATAAAAAATAAATAAGATGTTTCAATAGTCACGTGGTTTTTGCATCTCCTACCAAAATTTAAACACGAAAGTGCTTCATACCGGGGCTCACCACGATCCCATACGTCACTAACGTAACGGAAGTGAGACAGTAAAATGTGCATGTAAGAACTACAAATAAACACACGCAGAATAATTTCCTTCGATGCGCCTGCAATCGAACTCACACTGTGTCCAGTTATTACGTAAAGTACTTCAGTTACCAGAAGGACAAGGAATTGGTCATGAGTGTTATAGAGTTGACGCGTGAACGTGGGTTCATCCATGCCAAGCGGTGCCGTATACCAGGGGAACACCGACAAAAATGGGCGAGTTCCCCCTGATGTACAAAAAACATTCAACTGCTTATGCGAAGACACTTCCCACTTTCGTGTATACCGATTCCCCTCACAGGGGGACCACCCATACTGTTTTTAAATTTTGAGGTTGTGGTACAACCAAGAATACAAATTTCTAGCTGCACGACAGAATTAGGTTAAAGACGAGATTTATAGGCGTGTTTGTCTTAATTGACACATCTGAGAAAAAAATGACACAAATTTTTGCTTTCGCAGGAGACTTGGGTGAATGTTGAGCGCACGAGTGAAGGTACACCACTCTATCGTCAAGTGAGGACGACTCGCGAAGATCTCACAACGAGGCTTCGTGCGTCAGGCGGCAAAGGTGATCGACCGATCTTTCTTGACACTGGGAGTGAGCAGGACTTCGCGGACGGCGCGTGTTTCGTTTTGCTTGTAACGCCACAGTGAAATGAATGACCGACGCTTTGAGAAGTCGTTCACAGAAAAAATTCTGCCATACGTTGAACCACGGAGTGTTATAATCATGGATAATCCTCCGTTGACAAAAGTTATTGATATGGACAACTCGAAAAGTAGCCTTCGAGGTCGTCGCGCGACACCAAATTTTTTCTTTGTTCATTGAAAAAGAAAACGGATTTATCGTGGTCTAATGACCAGTTGAGCCCCGAGCCCTCCAGCTCGTTATCCAGAAGTAGCATAGCTATTGGACAGCGGATTGAAATCCTGGCTACCGTTGCTGGTCATGACTCTGTTAGGCTTCCTTCTAACCACTGTGAGTTCAACCCAATCGAAATGCTATCGACGCATGTCAAAGAATGTTCTGCTGGAAACACTTCATTGATTCTCGCTGGGATCCAGGAACTGCTGAGCCAACCCATCACCCTCGTGACTCGAGAAAACTGGGTGAGGGACTGATAATGTGGAGCGCTTTGAGAAAGAAGCGTGGAACGGAACACTGCAATTGACACCACACTTCAAACCACATTTTGCTCTAGGTTTCGACTGCAGCTGCTGCGGTGGCAGTGGTGCCAGCAAAAGCAACAGCGCAAAATAACTCTGATGAACCCGGTCTGCGCTGGCTCATGTGACAATCATTTTTTGCGAGGAGTGACGAGATATATTGTTCGTCTGTTACGCCCAGCAGTTTGGAAGCTTTTCTCTCAGCTTATGCGGGGCTGGTTGTGTGCGGCACCTGACATAATACTTCGTTTGCCTTTACGGCAGCAGCTTATGAGTAAGTTCTGCCATCTCATGTTGTCTAGGGTGCATCTAGGTCATCTAGGCCATCTAGAACTAGGCCATAATTGGTGGGCTGACTGTAAGCAACCGAAATCTTCATTTAATGACAATGGTCTTTTTTGAGCCATCTAAGCGCGGAAAACAGTCTGGCCGTCTGTGTGGCTGTCTCTGTATCTGTCATACGATTGAACCGCCCGATCGATTCAAACGGGCCGTGAAATTCAACCACAAAACTATGACTAGGGGATGGGTTCTTGAGGGTGAGCATGATGAACCGCTGAGAAAACCCCAGGCCATTTTAGGCAACGTTTATATGTACATAACCGTGATGCACAGCGTTCATTTGATTAAGAATACACGCCTGACTGCTTTTAACCTTTCTAAATGAAAAATGAACGTGTTATAAATGGCGTCAAAGAGAAGCCGCTGCTTGTCGAGCGAGCCGGAAATGGCGAAGCAGGTATACTTTCCCGTTCCTCTCTCGTTCCTTTTAGCGGCCTTCGTGCGTGCTCGCCTCCGCGGAGAGGCAGTTATGGTGCACTCATCACCCTCACTTTCCATCTTTGAGAATCACCTCAGATAGAAAGGGCAGTGTCTTTTCGGCAGTGCCGCCGCCGAACAGATGGCACGAGAGCAGAGAGTACCGAAGGAAATTTGAATTGAGTCCAGCAAAAGTTCCCTCGCATCATTTAGGGGAGGAGTGAAGATGGAGGGGAACGGCGTGAGGGGCAAGAGGGGAGGAAGAAAAGGTGTACGTATGAGGGGCGGCAGAATACTATCGTCTTTCGACGTCATTTGCAGCGAAGCCAGCAGATATGCGGACATTTTTTCTTGTTAATTATGGGTCGTAGCTTAGGAAGCACATTTACATTTACTACGCAAAAGCGGAAGCTAAGGAAAATAGCTGAGAGCGAGCAGTGTTGAGTTGTAGATAGAAGGTTTGTCCGAAAAGTAGGGTCAGTTGTCTATCCCGTACAGCATGATAGGATCGAGTAATATTGTCGGAGGGTGATCTTAGCTTACGCATGTGCGGTAGCACATCTGCTGCCATCAGGGGTGTAAGGACAGATGCTTCGCTGACACTTGTTTTAATTTCTTGTGCAATCCGTAATAAAGCTGCCGTAGAAACAAAGTATTGCCATCAAGTATTGTGCCAAAATCGGCAAACCCGTAGTGGAAAGTTTTCCTGTGTTATGACGGCCTTTAGTGTTAACTGCGTGTCAGTGCACTGGCGGTACAAGGCGTTTTTAGAAGGTCGCAAAGAAGACAGTGATGAATCACGCATGGACAGCCATAAAAGACCATCAACGGTGGAAATGTGACGCGTGTGAGATCTTTCGAGCTCACGCCGTCCTTTGAGTGTCCATTTAAGGGCGCAGCCATTGAATGTTCCAGAAAAATACCATTCACAAGATTTTTACGAATAATATGCACATGCGAATAGCCCGCGCCAAGAATGTCCCCAAGTGTTAGCGTGTCAAGAACTTTCGAGCTTTTGTGAAAGTGAAGCCCCCGTTTCAAAGAAACGTCGTGAGAGTTGACGAGACTTTGGAGTTTGAATAGGACACCGAAAGAGAAAGGCAAAGTGCTTCGCGGGACACATTAGGGTCTACTCGCAACACGAAGGCTAGCATGAGCAAGTCAAAGGTAAAGACCATGTCCCCTGTGTTCTGTGTCTTCACGGGCCTTTCCCACCATGAGTTTGTAGTACATGACGCAACCGTCATCACCATATTTTATGCGGAAGTACTCAAGAGACTCAAACGAAGGAATTATCGCGTCCTGCATGACATCGCAGGAGACTGAAAACTTCAACATGACAACATTCCCACCCACCCTGTCTTTGTCGTGACTCACTTCACGGTTGATTCTAAGGCGCCAAGGTTTCCCCACCCGCCCTCTAGTCCTCAGCTGACAACCCCAGACTTCTTGTGTCTGCACTTGAAAACTCCCTTGAAAGGGACATCATTCCGGAATAATTGACAAAGTCAAAGAACTTTGCACTAAGGCTTTAAAGGACATTCCGGAAAACGTCGGTGCCGCGCCACGGTGGTCTAGTGGCTATGGCACTCGGCTGCACTCGGAGCGCTCGTGTCGTTGTCTTCCTTGTCCTTGTGTTCTCAGTTTCAGTTTTAGTTTATTGATTTCAAAAGGTAATACAAGATTAGCGAATATACAGGCGAGAGTCCCAAAGTAAAGGAACTGTAGTGGGACCCTCGGTTCATTATACAAGCATTGTAGGTAATAACTAACAGCAGCAAATGAACAGAATTATTAGAAAAAATCAAAACATATAGATAAAACATTTCAGTACAGATCAGTTAAACATGAAAAAAGCACAACAAAAGAAGTTCAAAGTACAAGTAAAAAAAGTGATTTAGACAACAGCCATGACGTGGGTACACTTAGTACTGATAGTGATGTCTAAGGTCATTTTTAAAGACTGGAAGGGAAACACAAGATTTCATAAATGTAGGTAAATCATTCCAGAGTGAAATAGCAGTGAATGTAGATGTTTTTTTGCCGTAATTAGTGTGAACTGTTGGTAACAAAAAATTCTTATTAGCTGCAAATCTCGTCAGGTTTTTATTCTGCAGTAAATCACGTGACACGAGTGGATGCATGAGGTTATTATGAAGCATTTCGTGAAATAAGACGACTATGTTGTACTGGAACAAACGAATGACAGGCAAGATATTGAAGGAGTGGAGTAACACAGAAGCATTAGATTGCATGGAACTAGAAGTGATAATGCGTATTGACTGATTTTGGATATGTTGTACTGATGACAAGTGAAAGCGTACGTGTTCCCCCATGAGACGATACCATAGTTAATGTGACTATGAATGAAAGCGAAGTACAACGCTAGAAGAGCCTCGCGAGAAAAGAAAGGGCGAGCTTTGATTAGTGCGCGGATGCCAAACGAAGTTTTATGCTTGAGATGGTGGAAATGACAGCGGAATGTAAATTTACGGTCAAGATGTATGCCAAGAAATGTGACGTCTTCGCAAGCGGGTATAGAATGAGTCCCAAGTGTTAAGTCGGGAATAATTGTTAAGGGCCTTTGAGCAGTCTTAAACACCATATATTTTGTTTTTGAAGGATTAAGAACTAAGTAATTATTGCTGCACCAGTTCATGATGTTACTCAATGCAGTATTTAGCCGTGAAGTGAGAGCAGTAATAGATTTATCAGATGAAGATATGGTAGTGTCATCGGCGTATAAAATGCAATGATCGTTGTCGGATGAATTGAGAGAATCCGGAAGATCGTTAATATATAAAATGAACAGTAAAGGACCTATGACTGAGCCCTGTGGTACACCCTGGTTAATGCATTTAGTTGCCGAGAATGTTTCCGCTACGCGTACCGTATACTGTCGGTCAAGTAAATAGTTTTTTAAGAATGTTAGCGCAGGATCAGTTATACCGTAACACTCAAGTTTATTAAACAGTACTTGACGGTTAATTGTGTCAAAAGCTTTAATGAAGTCTAAAAACACAGATCCTACGAAATTTCCTGAGTCGATCCATTTTTTAATGTAGTCAGTTAGAGACAGCACAACAAGATTGGTCGAACTTCCAGGGCGGAAACCAAATTGGTTATTCTTTAATAAATGGAACTTGGCTAGGTAGTTATTAAGACGTTTCACGAATAATTTCTCAATGAGTTTACTAAGGCAGGAAATAATAGCAATTGGACGATAGTTAGTAACTAATTGTTTGTCACCTTTTTTAAAAATAGGAACAATCTTGGCATTTTTCAAGAATGAAGGAAATAATCCGTGTTTGAACATCAGGTTAATAATATTGCACAATGTGGCTGAACTAGAATGTGCAACTAGTTTTAAATGTCTCACAGAGATGCTATCTAAACCAGGTCCGGTATTTTTAAGACTGTTAATAGTGGAAAACACTTCATCTGGTGTAACTGGTAACAAAAAGAACGACTGTGGTGTGCGGCGTAAAGTGCTATGCAACTGCGCACGCCGGTTGTTACTAGAATAAACGGAAGAAAAGTAGTCCGCGAAAGCATTCGCAATTTCATTCGGCTCCGAGAGACTTAGACCATTATAATTTATTTTGGTAATGGGGGCATCACCAGACGACCTATTAAGAAAAGAGTTTAGAAGCTGCCACTGGTTTTTGGGGTTGTTTTTATTTTGTACAAATTTAATTTCGTAGTAAGCTTTTTAAGCAAAATGTTCAATAATTTACAGTAACATCTATATCGTCTAGCAAGTGCAGTGTTAAAGGGCTGACGTTTTGTTTTCTTGTACATGTTTTCCTTCGTCCTTAGACTTTTTAGAAGACCAGCCGTCATCCATGGGTTGTGCGGGTATTTATATTTTTTCCTACATTTCACAGTACGCGTGTTACTCGAGACTGCCATCAAAAATAAAGAGCAAAATTTATTTAGTGCTGCTTCAGGATCATGCATGGAATTTATTGGCGACCAATCAGTTTTACTTATGGATTCCACAAAGGCATCCGCATTAAACACTGAAGTGTAGTAGTTGCTGTCGTTTACGGGCATATCAGTAGGAAATGTAAGACAGATTGGGAAGTCATCGGTTATGTCAGTATCAACAACCGCGGAACAAGGCGATGGTGATAAGTTTGACAATACGTGATCAATAAGTGTACCGTTTCCATGAGAGCCTAATCTAGTGGGACAGGTAATGAGTGGTTCAAAACCAAATCCAGTGAAGCAGTCAGTGTATGCTGTGAAAGAAGTGGCATCAGTGTCTAGTAAGTTGATGTTAATATCACCGACGATAAGCACATCCTTATTTTCAAAAGATAGCTTTGACAGTGCGTCATCAAAACCAAGCAGGAAATCATGAACTGAAGATGACGGTGAGCGATAAGTGCAACCAAGAATCATGTTCTTGTGACTGTGATTAAGTGATGAATGGTCGACTTCTATCCATACTGACTCACAGTGGTTCACGTTAAATGTGAGATCTAATCTACGCGTGTAGATGACATCCTGTGAAGTGAAAATGGCTGCACCACCATGAGTATCATTTTGACGATTGCAATATTCTGCTTGATAAGATGGAAAGCCGTTCATGTTGTTGTCGGCGTCTGAAAGCCAAGTCTCCGATATGCAAATGAAAGTGAAGGCATGCTGAAGTGAAGCGATGAAGTTATTTATTGCATCTATGTTCTTGCGGAGGCTACGGGCATTGAAATGAACCAGTGATCGTTTTCTTGCGTTTAAAAGAGATTTTGCATCAGCAGAGGAGAGAAAAGCCATGGTAAAAGAAAGAATAAAAGGCAACCAGAAAATAACGGAAGAGACGCACAGTGCCTCATACGAAGATTCGGAGGTCGGACTCGGTCATAATTCGATAGACCCTGCTGTCATCACTTTTCCGGGCTTTAATCTGGCAATTTTCTGTCCATAAGTATTTCCACTTATTTTCTTTTTTCAGTGACAGCGCTTTTGAGAACAGCTTTTTGTTGTCGATGGTCAGGTGATCATTAACATAGATTGGCATGTTGGTGCTGCCAGTGAAACCGACGTGGTCAGTGCGAAGTCTGGCCCTTCGTGCCTTCCGGATGAACTCATTTTTCTTATCACATGAGCAAAATCGAGCAATGATGCTCTTGTCACTTGATCTCGAGGCTACACGGTGAGCGGTATCGATATCTGTGGGTGAGATAGGGTACTCAATGGCATCGCCAATTTGCTTCAAAATGGCGATGCAATCTTCCCCTTGCGATGAAGCGCTATGTTTCCTTGAAATGCAGTTCCGAAGGTCGCGGGATCGAATCTCGGCCGCGGCTGCTGCATTTCGATGGGAGCGAAATGTCGAGGCCCATGTACTGTGCGATGTCAGTGCACGTTAAAGAACCCCAGGTGGTCGAAATTTCCGGAGACCTCCACTACGGCGTCTCTCATAATCAGAGCTGGGTTTGGAACGTTAAACCCCACAAATCAATGAAATCAAAACGTCCGTGACACCATCGATATCTGGAAGCCAAGATACTATGAACAGCCGCTTCCGGTGGGTGAAGTGACAAAGCGAATAATTACGTGTCAAGAAGTGCGACGTGATAGTAACTTCCAGAATGCATTTCTGTCTTATGATCGGTAACTATTTTCAATCATTTGTCAAAAAGAGTAGAACTATTACTTGCCCATTGCACGTAGAGCTGATCACTAGTACCCATCTGCTCATGTTTTGTGTGTCTTTTCGAATACACCGTGTAGATTGCAAATGTAAACGGGCATTTTCAGCCGAGAAAGCTTCTCAAATGAGTTTTATAGGGTTAACTAAAGAGGAGTAATGGAAATCCTCGATTTCCCACTTTTGCATGTCGAAACACTGTATTCATTTTGAGCTGTAAGTCTCATGCTCTATAAAAAAAAACAAAGAAATCCAATTCGACAACTGCCCGAGGCCCTGCAATGTAAAGTCGAACACTAGAAAGTGAAAGGAACCCGCTCGTGCAATAGGATTTAGAGAAACGTTAACGGACTATTTACTCTGTGGTAATGGACAGTGTCAGTTTGTCCTATGTGTTGCGCAACGGCTCGCACGTACGTGTTTAACATTTGTCATGAAGACTTTACTTGCACAGTACTCAGCGAGTGGAAATAACTCCTAACCGAGTCGTAAATGTTTCCTTAGAAGTACATGGCTCTCTGGCTGGCTTTCCGTAGGTTGGCTTGAAAGAAGGAGCCACACTATTAATGGTTTATTCGTGTCACTGGTGCATGTGTGTGTGCGCGTGTGTGAGTTACTAGTTCAGTGACTTCGAAATTCTAACCCGTTGATTATGCAGGAAATATATAGCTTGACTTTTTTCAATGTTTCGCGGACATTTTCAATGTTTCGCGGAGCGCGAGTTGTGCCTGCTCGCGAATACATTTTTTGTCCACATGGCGTACTGGCTACGACTGGCGGTGGCAGCGGTGTGTACACAGTAAGTTTTCTAGCTGTTTGCAGAAGTAGGCGTAGTATTTCAGGCCACAGCCACAAAGGAAACGGAGGACGGGGGGATGGCGTAACGAGCAGCCTAAGTAATTATCCAACTGTTGGCGTCCCTCAAAGTTAATGAAGTGTTTTATGACGTCAGGAATCAATGACTGCTAGATAAATTGTAGGTTACCATGCGTTTTCGTACTTTAGAACCAGCGCTAAACTTGTACATCTTCAGAAACCGTGCCGTTCTAGAGGCGTGCAGGTGTTTGCACGCCGTCATGCTACAGACTAGCAACTTAGCGTGTGCAGCGCCACGGCTATCCTGAGCTATATGCCCCGTCACGGTGGTCTAGAGGATATGGCACTCAGCTGCTGACCCGGAGCTCGCGGGATCTAATCCCGGCTGCGGCGGCGGCTATTTGATGGAGGCAAAATGTTCAGGCCCGTGTACTGTACGATGCCACTGCACATGAAGAGCTCCAGGTGGAAGAAATTTCCAGAGCCCTCCACTACGGCGTCTCCCATAATCATATCATGCTTTTGGGACATAAAATTCCAGAAATGAGTCAATCGTTTACGAGGTATATAACCTGCGAAACAGAATATGGCAGCCATGATGATTTTGATAAAAGTAGTTGAAGCGGGCAGGAGTGCACTCGTGGTTGCTACAGCATGAGCTTTGCATTTTCTGAAGCGCATGTGCTGTGGGTCACCGATACCCCTTGGGGCCCGCGACCTGAAACCGAAACCACATTATGGGGAACTACTTTGGCAAAGAAACCCACCCCCGGAGCTTTCTTTCCATGGCAAAAGAAAGCTGTCCCCGAGCATAACATGGCATGCAGATTGAACAAGCAATGTATTTGAAAAGTAGTTAATATGGCCGAGTTAGTAGGGCCTTCACTCTCTACAGTATATTTTCTGTTATATTTATGGGTTCAGTGAGTGCTGATTATAACAGAGAGCCCCATGCTGCGCTATATGGGGGACGTCCGTAACAAAATAATTTCACAAAACACTTCACACTCAGTCTAAAGAAGTGCGGGACTCACAAGTATAGCTAAAGAGCGTGAAAGGGCAGAATTTTGAAATTCCTCGAAATCTCTGAATTGTGCATGCGATCAGGCCGTTGTATTCACTCGTTTGGATATCCGGTGCGTGTCAGCCCAGATGTATTTTCCTTTAGCTGGCTTCCATACCGCGACTGGCAGCACGCGACACCCTACAAGTCGCTGGCCATTGGTTCTCCCCGCAACTCTGCTTGCCGTGGCCAAAGCTGCCGATCTATTCGTCGATATCGCCGGAAACACGTGGAAGATATAATTTTTTTCTCGCACGAAATAAATCCTAATTGACTAATGTTATGCAAAAAGTGCGCCAATGAGCGAAGAGGCGCCCATTTCCATAGCACTCTAGAGATCGGAAGCGGCTGTAGTGCGGAAGGTAAACGTCGGTAGAGGCCCTCTGGACGAAGCGGCTCGCTTCGTTTCTGTGCGCTTTGCACCGAGACTTCGAGGAAACCAATCGTATGTGTTAACGCGCCGCTTGATTCGTGGACAGTCTTTAGAGGCAGCATCATGAGGGCCATCACAGTTGCCGCACTTGAGAGTTTCCGCACGGCAAGCGTCGGCCGTGTGCTGCTACGGTGCATTTTTGTGCAAGCGAAATGACTAAGCCAGTGCGATGTGAGTACACGTTAAATAACCCTAGGAGGTTGTTGAGATTTCCGGAGCCGGCCAGTACGGCGTCTCTCATAATGAAGACGTAGTCTTGGGGCTCAAAACCCGAGAAACGAACCGCCTGCGCACGATGTATGAGTACAAATGGTAATCATGTTGGCAAGATTGAATGCGTACTGACGAACTCGGGGTTGATTGGGAATGACGACGCTTCCGGAATTGGCCTAGCTGGGCCTATACCGTCGGAGTTGTGGCTATAAGTTGTGCTGTTGTGATATATTTGTCGCTGTTTTACCTGCGATGCTCTAGATGCTGTGATAGAACGAATCAGGGCTGGGCATCACGCATAGCCCTGCTTTGTGGTCCATTGTATACTTGATGACGAGGATACGAAATCTTGTGAGCCTTGCACGGACACGATGCGTATGTGCGGAGAGTACGAGCTGATCGCTCGTCACCCGATCTGTCTTGAGTTGTGTGTCGCATCTGGGAGGAAACACCACAGGACGTCGTACCAGACGCAAAAGTGTGCCGTGCGCTAAGCGTGAACCGGTGGAGATGGGCGCTGGTAAAATGGTTAGGGAAAAAGGGCACGCTGGAGTAACGTAGACCTAAACTCGAAGAACTCGCATAAGCGCTTCCAGTCAATAGCGAGCGTGGAACGTGAGCAACGAGATAATTGATGATTGTTCGGTTAAGGAAAGGACGCTGTTTTCTGCAGCGCTTCCGGGAGGACGTCTTGCCGTGCGTGGGACTAAGGAGGCGCGAGCGAAAGAGTCGAAAGGAAAGGAAGACCCTAGTCGAGGGCTCCTGAAATTTTGACCTGCTGAGGTTCTTTAAGGTGCTCTGAGAAAGCACAGTACACGGATCCCTAACACCTTCGCCCCCACTGAAAATGCGACCGCCGCGGCCGGGATTCCAAGAGCCACCAACGCTGTTGGACGTGTCTTCTTCCTTTTTTTGTATGGTGGGAAATGTGTCTCGCACCCGGCCATTATAGGCTACTATAAACCGAATTCTGGCAGCGCCCAGACGAGCAGTACTCGGTGACAGTGTCCAAGCACACGCAGGCGTCACCTCTCGTAAGTACTGGCTTTTCCGCAACACTGCAGCTGTCACAGCTGCAAATACGGACGCACTGACACACGCGTAAGATTAGAGTAACAGGACATAAAAAAAAGACAAGCTGTGCTGTGGTGAACACTTTTCGAGGCATTTGAGATAGCATTTGTACAATGAAGAGGCTCGGTCCGAATTCTAGTCTACCGGAAAATTCGGGAGATGTGGCAGGTATGCCGATACAGGCTTGGCGGACGTATGAAGATGTATGTACAGGACAGGCAAGCAGTCGAGGCGGAAGATACTCCTTGCACGTCCAGAAAATCTCTATTGGTGGGCCAGCCGGCCAGAAAATCTCTATTGGTCAAGGTTTTCTTGCGAAACTTCTGAGTGCGCTCTTGGCTTTAGGATAACTCGTAGTGCCACAGTCACCGTAGGTAACTTCTAAGCAACTAACGAATTAATGCACAAGAAGCTGCTAATATATTCTTGAGACGTCCTTTTAGAATACTTATCACCTACGTGCCGGCCATGCTTATCTTCCTAGCAGATGCGTCCTATCTTTGAACGCATGTCACCTGAGAGAAACTGATCTTGCTATCATAGCTATCGTTAGCTCGTTGCGTGGCTGAGTGCCATGCGGCATGTACAGTGCTGCACGCAGCTCGCGAACTGAGGTCATAGGTCAACGCAGTTCCCTTAATATTGTTACGGAGAACCAAAGAAGAGAACCGTAACAATATAACGCGATCGAACTGTTGTTTCGACGCAGTCATAGTTAACGTATGTTCATTTCAGGCTCCTGGCTCCATAAATATTGCCTTTTTCCCAAGTTTGGTGATAAATCGTACTTAACCCGGCACTCATGGGACAGGTCCTAGTAGTAATAATTTGGAGAAGTTTCATTTTATCCGAAAACGAACAGCCTTACACACATCTACAACTGCAGCAGCACATACACAGCGAGGTCACCAGTAAATCAAACCGAAGAAATCAGTACCTACAGCTACGTGCTTGAGATCTCCCTCAAGGCGTTTTTCAGAGTGCGCACTACTAGGTGGAATCCCAAAGCTAATCTTGTAACTGTACATCAAAACGTAATGTATTTACGCGCAGGATATTTTGCAAATTTGTAATCATTTATAGGCGAAGAAAAGCAATGACATTAGAATAATCGCTACTTCTTACACGAAATAACTGATGCGGTATAAAATTACAGAAAAAATTAGGTGACTACAACCCGTTCATTAATTGTGACTGGTTACGTACTAACAAAGAAATAAGCGCTACGTGCACTGCTCGCTTCTCGATAATGTCTTTTGCGTAATGACTAATGGTTATTGCGTGAAGGTCTGTTTGTTGTAGTGACCTGCACCTACTTCGGTTCTTGTACCCAGGCCATTAACTATGATTGATCACTTGCCGAATAACCCTGCTGCCTTAGTTCGAGGTCGACGACGGCATCTTGAATAGCGGAAAATGTGCTGGATGAATATGACTGTTTCTTGCCAGCTGGTTAGTGCCCTGTTTTGACATTTTGCTTTCTCGGGAGGCGAACAGCAGCTGCACAGCAGAGAGCGTTCAGTGAACCTTCGCTACAACGAACTATGAACGCCGTCCATTTGTCTGCTGCAGAAGCGCTTGACTTTAAATGTCATCGTTGTTAAAGATTTGCCTTTCGCCATCAAAACCATGATCATAATGACGGGCCATGTAGTTGGCTGTCTGGGGATTAGGAAGGCGCTATTGTTTGGCTCATTCACTGGACAGTTATTTTGGATGAACCTTTGCATTTGGCTCTAAGTGATTGCGATTAAGTGTGATAGAAAAAAAGCACCGATCCACAGAAACAGTGGCGCCCAGAAGGAGCCTTCGCTGCTTTGTAGAGGACACCAATTATGCTCTTACGTTGTCATTTTCTGTTTTCTTCCCACCGCAATGAATAGCAGTCATCTGGACGCAGATATATAGAAGGCCAGGACCGTTAGGCCGGATTAAACATGCATTCAGTTAGGCGCACTTCCCTCAGTATCTTCCCATCATGGCCGTCACGAACACCGCTATTGTGGTGGCGGCTTTGGTGAAATTAGTAATAAGCGACGGGGAGATTTCTAACAGATATGGTACCATTAAAAAGGGCAGTGATAATTACTAGTTAGGGTTAGGCAAAGCTAGGCAGCGCCGGTTAATATTGCTCTTAGCGAAACACCGCTCAGCGCCACAGATATGCAGGCCGATACATAAGGTGACAGAGGTCAAGTTCAACAGCATATTTAACAAAGGAGTGCGCCAAGGATCTTGCAAAGCCAACACGGATTCTGTCGGGTAAGTGACGAATGCCGCATCATATCGCAACGCCTAACAAAGAGGAAAAAAAAATGCCCTTTCTCCATCTTTCGTAATACATTACAATGTACTAGAGCCATGCCTCAGCGTTGGAGCGTTGTTTATGTGTAGAGAGGGACCAATGGCCCAGGATAGTCATCTTAAGGGCAGAGCATTTTTTTTATCAACTTAAACCCCGTTGACTTTATCCTTCCCGCATCTGGGTGCCTATGTGTTGGTGCTCTCCTCGTGGCCCCGTGTACTGACATACATTAAAGCTGGGTTTATATCGAGACTGTATGGTGTGAACATGTGATGTAGGTGGTTGAATGATAGTGTCAATTGACATCTATAGTTGTCATGTACGCCAGGATCACCGATGGTATGATGACATCCGGCTCATCAGCACATTCCTGTACCGTGGGTGAGCGGTCATGTGCCGCTGGTGGTTTAGTGCTACCTTCATAGCGTATCTAAATCGAAGACAAACCAAAACAAGGATTGTAAATTTGATGGAGAACACACTTTACGTGTG
>JABSTT010005444.1:0-17349 GCA_013339685.2 Hyalomma asiaticum | reverse complement strand
AAAACTGGCATCGTCGTGATAAACACAGCAAAATGAAGCTGCCTCCGCAGTAAGTTTATTGTGAGTGTATTGTTTATTGTGACTTTATTGTGAGACCTTGGCAGATTTTGAGGTTCGTCTAGATAAGGATTTGGCACCAACTGAGTAGTCCATCATTTCTGGTAGGTCACTATGTTTTCTTTGTACAGATGTATTATTACATACGTTGTCTTACATGTGTTAGGAGCTACAGATTTGTACAACCGCGTATTTTGCTCTAAGTGTTTGGGCGTTACAAATTCTACGTTATTCTGCAAATATATTTCTATTGTGTGCTGACCCTCCCTGTAACGACCCTCAAAAGATGGTTAACAGTATGACTAAATAAATAATAAAGAGTTAGGTATATTGTGTGATAGATTTGAACTTTGACACCTCTGGGAGATATGTCTGTCCTATGCAACACGTAAGCATTCTTTGCTCACATCAGATAAATGTTTTTATATAAAATGAAATCACACTTGTTAAAATTGGTTAGGATTATTAATTATTTATTAATTTTTATTGTGTTTATTTATTTATTATTTATTTATTCGGTACCTGCATCGCCATTTGCAGGCATTACAGCAGGGGTGGTGTATATACGTCACTAATTCAACCGTCATTCATTTCTGCAAATAAAGCGCGGTAAAAGTCATCATTACTTTTATTTCAAGCGGTCCTGAACCACCCTCCGGGCTTGGTGAAAAAGCATATTCTACGGCTTGCCTACGCTGCAACGAACATCTTAGCCAAATGCTGTAGTCATCCGCGAAGCATAGCGTTCACAAGCGGAGCACAAAGCTTCCACTTCTGCAGGAGCCCTCAACTCTGTAATAACGTTGTCAGTCAGGCTGACGGGAATAGAATGCGTTTATTCAGCGCCTACGTACATATATATATCGATACATGACGTCACAGGAATTCCGTAAGATTGTGAGCCGGATATGGACGCTGCGCGACACGCTGCGCTATCACAACTTCTTCCCGCTCTATTCAACAACAAAACGTTAGGTAACAACCAGTAACCTTAAGTAACAGTTAACACATAACAATAAGCAAGGAAGCAATCACGTAAAGTTCGCATGTCGGAACCAATCCGGTTGCTTGCGCACACGAGCACTTCGCCGTAGCAGAGGTGGTTCCGGCGATTCGGATGCCGCAGCCGGCGCGGAAGACTCGGCCAAGTTCTTGCGTACTGGCTCGGGTGCGTGTGCTGATGGCGGTGATTCGTCGTGCTCTGGTACGTCGTTGGTTTTTGGTTCGGCCGGCGTTTCAGGCGAACAGAGAGCGTCCTGGTCGGTAGGCTGCTGCAGTTGTGTCTCCGTGGGGTTCGGCGTCACCTCTCTTGTTGGAGTTTGCTTTGCAGGCACTTCGAAAGGCGGTGGCGGTTCACCAGGGGCCGCATGTCTAGGGCGCAGGTGGTCGGCGTGTGTGAAGCGGTGCACATCGCGCACTTTCACCATGTATGTCACCGCACTGACAACCTGGGTCACCACACCTTCTTCCCAGGAGACACTTTCACCACGTACAGTTTTCACCAAAACACTGTCCCCCACAACAAACATACGCTCCCGCCCCCTAAACAAATCGCGCTGCTCTTTTAACTTGTCTTGTTTGTCCTGCATGCTTTTTGCGAAATTAGGTTTGAGCAGTGACAATTTTACGCGTGGCTGGCGTTTCAAAAACAGTTCAGCGGGCGATTTGCCTGTCACACTGCTTGGCGTGTTCCGGTGGGCCATGAGGAAGCTATCAATACTTTCTTGCAGCGTCGGCTGCTTACCCGAGGCCTTATTCTCAAGCACCTGTTTCAGTAAGGCCTTCTTTACAGTTTGGACCGTTCGTTCTGCAGCACCATTGGAGGCTGCGTGATAAGGGGGAATACGAACGTGTTTCACGCCATTGGTCCTCAGAAAATCAGCAAACTCAGCTGAGGTGAACGGGGGCCCGTTGTCACTGACCAGGACTTCTGGCAAGCCGTAAGTGGCAAAGGCACCCCGAAGTTTCTCCAGGGTTTTTTGGGCTGATGTTGACGACATGGGCCACACTTCAATCCATTTTGAGAATGAGTCGACCAGTATAAGAAACACGTTCGTCCCCTGTTTAGCAAAATCTATGTGCACGCGTGACCAACAATGCGCAGGGTAGTGCCACGGTTGAAGTGGAACAGGCCGGGCAGCTGGCTGCACAGCTTGGCAAATCTTGCACCTCTGCACGTATTGTTCAATGGCCAAGTCTATTCCTGGCCACCAGACGAAACTTCTAGCTAGCATTTTCATGCGGCTTGTGCCTGGGTGCTCCTCATGTAGCATGTTTAGCACGCGCTCCCTCAGCTGTTCCGGTATTACAACTCTTGCCCCCCATGTCACGCACCCCTGCTCAAGTGATAGCTCATCGCGGCGAACATGGTACGATTCCAATGCGTCATCATGGTGCTTAGGCCACCCGTTTAGCGTGAACTGAGCCACACGGCTGAGTGTTAAGCTTCGCTTTGAGAATCTTGCAATCTCGTCCGCGGTCAGCGGGAGGCACTGGAAAATGGACAAGCACTCTGGAGCCTCGTCTTTAGCGACTACTGGTTGGGGCAACCTAGACAAGGCGTCTGCCACTTCTAAATTTTTACCCCTTCTAAATTTCAGGCGATATCGGTAAGCTGCAAGCGTCAGGGCCCAACGTTGCATGCGCGCGGCAGCTACTGTTGGAATACGCTTATCGTGCCCTAGTACCCCCAGTAGCGGCTGATGATCTGTGTATATGGTAAATTCTCGGCCATACAGGTACCTGTGGAATTTCTTTAGGCCATAGATTATGGCCAAAGCTTCACGTTCACACTGAGCATACTTTTTTTCTGCTTCTGTCAGTGTACGCGACGCAAAGGCGACCGGCTTTTCATCACCTTCGGCTGTCTCGTGAAAAATCACAGCACCTAAGCCGTAGGACGACGCATCGCAAAGCATTGCGAGTGGTTTCTTGACGTCATAGAATGTCAGGACCTTGCTGCTTGTCAGCAAGTGTTTCGTAGATTCGAAAGCGTCGCTGCATTCCTTTTCCCATGCCCATTTTTTATCCTTTTTTAGTAGCCGATAGAGGGGCTCCGCTACTGTCGAGGCGTTTTGAAGAAACCTGGAATAAAAGTTCCACATGCCTAAATACGCCTTAAGCTCTGTAACTGTCGTGGGCTCTGGTGCTTGTAAGATTGCCCTCTTTTTTTCGTCTGTGGGGTAAATGCCTTCTTCCGTAACCTTGTGACCCAAATATGTAACAGACTTTTAGAAGAACCGGCACTTATCCGTGTTGAGCGTTATGTTATATTCGCTCAGTCTTTGCAAGACACGTTCTAGTGCTTGCTGGCAGTCGTCAGTGTCAGACCCTGTCACGATCACGTCGTCGATATAGCATCCCACGTGTGGGATGCCTTGAAGCACCTCATCCATCATCGCCTGGAAGATAGCGGGCGCGCTAGCCACCCCGTAAGGAAGGCGCTGGAACTCAAACAACCCTAGAGTGGTGTTTACTGTCAACAACGGAAGCGACTCTGGAGTAAGTGGGAGCTGTTGATATGCCGAGGACAGGTCTAGTACACTGAACACCCTACCGCCAGCTAAGGCCGTGTACAAGTCCTCTGGTCTCGGAAGTGGGTAATGATCTGTCATCAAAGAGGGGTTTACTGTTGTTTTGTAGTCCCCACACAACCGGACGCTGCCGTTCTCTTTTACAACCGTGACCAGTGGCGTAGCCCAGTCACTGCGCATTACAGGGCGCAGCATGCCTGTTTTCACTAGTTCCCGCAGTTGCTGCTCAACTTTCTCCTGTAATGCAAAGGGGACTGGCCTAGCGCGGCAAAACACCGGCGTCGTGCCCGGCTTTAAGACGATCTTTGCTTGAAACTTCCTAATTGTTCCCAATTTTGTTGAGAACACGGCAGGATACTTTCGTTTCAGAGCCGCAACTCGGTCTTCTACCGCAATTTGGCCGACCTCCAGCCAGTGAAGTTTTAGTCGTTCGAGCCAATTCCTCCCGATCAGAACGGGTAACTTCCTGCCGTTGTCCTTTACAACAATCATGGGTAACGTCATGCTTTTGTCTTTGTATTGAACAGCCACGTCACACTGCCCTTTTAGCTGTATTTTCTCGCCAGTATAAGTGCGCAGTGACATTTTGCACGGTTCACACTTCACGTGTGAAAACAGAGAATCGTACACTTGTTCCGGAATAATAGTCACTGCCGCCCCTGTGTCAATTTGCATATTCAGTGCGCGCCCTTCCACTTCTATGCTCACTTCATAACATGACTGGGTTGCATTAACCAAATGGTACAGTTCGTGCCCCGATTCCTCGTCAGAACATTCGAGCGCATGCGTGCTCTTTGGTCTCACTCTAGAATTTGGGCACATGTTTTTCAAATGACCTACTTCTGAACATTTCCGACAAGTAGCGTTTTTGTACCAACATTCTTCAGACGAGTGTCCTCTGCCGCACCTTTCACAATTTTCGCTCTTGCGGGCTCTGCTTCCCTTGGGCTTAGCGGGTCTCTGGTCTTGACGGGGTCGACCCTTGACTACGTGCACTGGTGCCTCTTGTTCTCTAGACCGCATCTGCTCAGTGTCTCGAGCCGCTAGCTCTCTGTCGAGGGCAATTTTGCAAGCGCCATCGAATGTCAGCTCTCGCTCAGCAAACAGCGCGCGCTGGGTTTCTTCGTTCCGTATCCCAGCAACCAGTCTATCTCGGAGGGCGTCTTGCAAGAAGGCGCCGTAGTTGCACTTCCTCACTAAGTGTTTCAGTTCCACGATGAACCCTTCGACACTTTCCCCTTCCATTTGTACGCGCCGGTTGAACTTGCACCGTTCCGCTATGACGGAACTTCTGGGGCAGTAGTGCTCCTTCAGGAGAAGTTTTACTTCTTCGTACGACTTTTGTCCCGGGACCTCTGGCACAACTAGACTCTTTAGCACTTCATAAGCCTCTGGTCCTATTACTGTCAAAAAGACAGGAAGGCGCTTGGCCTCAGCTATCTCATTAGCTGTTAGAAAATGCTCAAAACGCTCTAAGTATGACTCGAAGTTTTGAGTCTTCGGGTCGAACTCCGCTACCTTCCCCAGTGGCGGCATTTCGAAAAAGTAGATGTTTGCTACTCATCGGTTCGACGTTCCTTGTTGCGAGCGCGACGTCCCGTAGCCGTTGCTCCAGTGAGTGCCTCTGCAAGGTATTCGGTAGGCAGTGGGCGGTGCCGCATCCCGGGAGCGCGTACGGAGCACGCCGGCTGCCGCCTACGTGGGTACGTAGGAACCTCGTCGCCAGTTGTAATAACGTTGTCAGTCAGGCTGACGGGAATAGAATGCGTTTATTCAGCGCCTACGTACATATATATATCGATACATGACGTCACAGGAATTCCGTAAGATTGTGAGCCGGATATGGACGCTGCGCGACATGCTGCGCTATCACAAACTCAAAAAGCGGCTTCTCCTCACGCTTCTTGAATATGCTCTGTTTCGTCATAGACCATTTAAAAGGAGTGTCGCTGCTATTGGCCGATGGCAGACACGCCCGCCTCGGCTGTGTGCGGGCCCTTCACAGCGCGCCTTTTAGGGGCGAAGCTCCTCTTAGTCTAACCTTGTCACGCGTCAGGCGTCAGGCGTCAGGAGTAACCCGCGTGCCTCCCGGCACGCGCTCGCCCTCGGCGTTCGCCTCGGCGCGTGCCTCCCGGCGCGTGCCTCTGCTGCCTTGTGTGTGAGAGAGAGAGAGAGAGAGACAGAGAGTGCGAAAGGCGCGCGTTGGCTATGGAAATGCTCTTTCTATCCCGGCCGCGGCGGTCGCATTTTCGATGGAGGCGAAAATGCCAGAGGCCCGTGTACTGTGCGTTGTCAGTGCACGTTAAAGAACCCCAGGTGGTCTAAATTTCCGGAGCCCTCCACTACGGCCATTCTCTCCTCTCTATCTCTTTCACTCCCTTTCCCCCACCCCCCACGGACGCTTAGCCGTGCTTCCTACATGGGCTGCAGAAATTAGCGTTCTTTCCTAACCGAACCACAATCATCATCATCATCATCAAATGCTCTTTCTTAGAGGAACGCTGTACCAGCTCGCAAAGAGGGAGAACGCGCCTTCACCCGCGAAAGACAACGTTGGCGCAGGCAGCGTCTCCTAGCGAGTTTCTTGCTTGAGAAATACCGACTGCTCGCGTTGGAGAAGCGTTCACCGGCAACCCATATATATATGTATATATATAGGCACTGGATCTTGACTTGCAATGAAATGCCGGTGGGAGATTTCACTTGTGCATAGTTGAACCATGAGGATTCGTAGCGTGCGCGTTAACTAAATTAATCCAGAACACGGCACGATCTACAATGAACCTCCCGAGCTTCACCCACTCACCATCATTCACTCCGTGGATTTGCTGTAATTTTTTTTACAACCGTAAGCGCGTGACGTGTGTGCCGTGCGCTCGCTTTTCCTTGCGTTGTGAGCAAGGCAAAATATAGGCAAAATAGTTGCTGGAAATATGTAAAAATATATTTTGTTAATGCGCAAGCCTCATAGATGCCATTGGAAGGCGTCCGTAAACTACCTCGGCGTGGACGCGAACGGTGTGGTGCATAAGTCACCATAAATATAGTTTTCCAAGAAGCCAACAAATGCAAGCCTGCAGCCTGTAATAAATCACAAATTAATCCCAAACTTTAATTCATCAGTGATTGTAGATGGGTTTATTCCCTATGGTACTCCAATGCGCCACCTTCTAGTACTCGTACTCAATAACATGGCTGGAGTCGAACCCAAAATATTTCTTCTATAAGGTAGATTAAAGGACTAGGTCTGATGATACTTGGGTGGATTAGAGCTCATTAAGGCGCATTAGGGTGGATTAAGACAGACTAAGGTGCATTAAGGTGGACTATGGCATATTATAGAGCGGATTACGCTAGACTTAGATTAGGGTGAATTAAGGATTACAGCAGATTAGGGTTGACTAAGGTAAATTAGTTTCCAATAAAATCATTACGGCTGTAATGTTTGGCTTAATTTGGCGTAACTTTATAATCTGAGGTTATTGAGATTTGACTTAGTCTTAACTTATTTAGTCAGACCTAATTAGGGTTACACTAATTAGACTCGGTCTAAATAACTTATACCTAATGATGCTTTGTTTAATACGCTGGTCTTCATTATTCATGATATCATTTTCCTTGGGTAATTAGTCATATCTTAATTATACATAGACTAATTAGTACAGGCCTAGTTACGCTGGTCGTTGACATATTATCTTAATTAGGCATCGGTTGATGAATACTACCTGAAATAGGCCTCATTTAATCCGTGTTAGCCTAATTAGTCCTGAAATGTTTAGTCTCAACTTAATGAGGCTTGATCTTGAAGTCTTAGCATAATTTACCTTCGATTAAAAAGTGCCAGCTTAGGTTTGACTTAACTAGTAATAACCTAGCTATGCGTGATTTAATTAGAACTATTTAATTAAACACGGTCTAATGAGAAGCTTGCTTACACTACATTTGTTCATATCAGCTAAATTTGGCTTCGCATAATTAGATTTACGTTAATTAGACTTGGTTTATTAGCACACGGCTTAATTAATTATAGATCACTAGTATCCGCTTAATTAGGTGTGACTTACTTGTCATAGCTCAATTCAGCTTGAATTAGTTCAGTTTGGCTTGGTTTGGATTAGTTGGATTAGTCCTGTCTTAACTAGGGTTCAATTAATTATTCCTAATTAGGCTCCTTTGAATTAGACTTACCCTTACCTAACTAGTCCTAGGAATCTCAATTAGGCTCCATTGAATGAGACAGCCTTACCTAACTAGCCCTAGGGAGCTTTGTCTTTACTACAGCGTGGTAGTGTTATGCTAGCATTACATAGCTTAGCGGAGCTTTCGGCAGATTTCCCAGTTTCACCAATAGCTTAAACAGCTTCACTGTTAAAACTGAACTAGTGTATTCACACATTAAATTAATCCATCCATCTTACCGCATGTCAACGCACCTTATTCCACATTAACCTGTCGGCAAGGGTCCGAGTTGTAAAGGTCTTCCTTTCGAGTCATAGTAGTCACGTTCGAGCCCTACAGCATGATTATCACGTCTACAATCACTAATCAACAATTAACTAATTTGGGGTTATGCAGGACAAGGTGGAGCAGCGTTGATAGTTGCGCTGTTTGTCCTGACGCCGCGTTATGCGCAATATCGACGACAAGCAGCGCACTGACAAAGTAAACGCTCACACCTGCGAGCCTAAACGTATGTGATAAACGAAAACAAAGCTTCGGAGGATCGAAATAAAAGAATGCGGTGATCTCGAGGGCACGCGACCGAGCCCAGGCGCGAAGCGAGCAGGCGGCCACAAGCGCGCTGCGAAGAAACAGTCCCCGGTAGTCGCGCGCTTTTCGTCAGCCACACTGACACGTCGCTGAAGCCTGGTGACTTAAAGCGGTGGGCGGGGCACCTCCTTCGACACCGCCCTAAGGAGCTCTTTACCCTCTATTCCGCAGAGCTGAGACAGGACTGGAAAGGGAAGTTTTCCGGTCGCAATATCTTCGCTCCTAACAAACCGTTTTGAAAAATTCTTTCGGCTGTGAATTTCTGAGAGGCATTCAATACGCACCCAGCCGTTTTCAAAACCAAGCCCGAGCGGTGGTTCAGGACCCCTTTCAACAATGTTTGATGGAAGATAATTCCACTCGCTCGTGATCCTGCAAAAAAAAATGAATAACGCGGAGTGTCATCTTTAAAAGGAAAGTCGCGAACTTTCAAGGCACGGTCCCTTTTACGCGAAATATAAGATGTCAATAAGATGTATTTCTTTCTGCCTATGCCTGTTTTAAATAATAGACGCTGTGAAAGAATTTCAATCTATCCTTTAGATCCTGCCAGTGAAGTGCACGCTTAATTTCAGGGATACTGAGGCTGCTGTCGTAATTTCCCAAGACAAATCGTACAGCCTTAGCCTAGATTTTCTCAGCAGGTCAACTGATGAGTATGGGGATCTCGGCTGATACACGCATACTCAAGTACAGAAGGTACGTGAGTGAAATTGAATCGTTTTTTCAAATGACTAGGTAATTGCCGCAAATTTCGTCGTAGCAAGCCCTGTTTGCGTGCTGCATTTTTTTTCTTATCTGCTGTACGTGCCTGTTCCATCTTAAACCCAAGATAAGCCCGTGGTAAGTAAGACACCTAAGTATTTGAATTCCCTAACCTTGCGTAAAGTAACGCTTGTAATTTTTACTCTTATGCCTTATAGATGTGTTTCCTTATAAAGGTGATGTTTAAGCACTCTGAAATATTTAACGACATTTCCCATTTCGTGCAGCAGGTGGAAACTCTATATAAATCACTGTGAAGGGACTGACAGTCAGAATCGCTATCTATAACACTATACACCATGCAGTCGTCTGAAAACATCCTGAAAGATGACGTAATGCCACTAGTGATACCATTTATATACAATAAATATAAGAGGGGCCCCAAGACAGGGACTTGAGGTACTCCAGAGGTCACTGCAGTAATTTCAGAGGAGATACCGTGGAGAACTACAGGCTGTCGTCTGTGTGAAAGGTGCTACTAAAGAGGAATAAATTTTATCCTTAGTAGCACCACTACCCAGTGACAATCCTTTCTTGCGCAGTACTTCGTATTCACCCGTTACGGAATAGTTGACCATACCAGTTAGCACGTGCAAGAAAATAAATTATATAAACCTAAAGACGAACACATTAAGGTTTGTTTTTGATAGGTATGCTTAAACTAGAGAGCCAGTTACCCACAAGATATTTTGTATCCATTTTTATTTACAATTAGGATCCCGTGTGGTTTACGCAGGAGTGAGCCACACGTGAGAAAGTAAGGGAGCCGAAATAAAAAGAGCGAAAGGAATTGCTTGCAGCTCATACCCCCATTGATGCCGCTGACTCAAACTGATGCCGAGTTCCGAGTGCCTCAATGAGAAGTCCGAGTCAAGGATTAGGGCCTTATACCAGTTATTTTTCTCTGCCTTCCTTTCTTCAAAGTTCAGTTGAATATCGAAACGAGATAACTCCTGTCATATGCAGCAAGCAAGATGATGGCCAGCTCTGCGAGCCGATAATTACGTTCACAAGTTTATCCCTACTGCGACAGACGTCCGGGTTCATGGAGCTTACCTCGGCTTTGAAATGTCAGTAGTGGTCTCTGCCCTCAAGGACTCGCTGAAATGCTATGACGTCAAAGACACTATATTGACCTGCGAGCAAATAAAGCAATGACGCTCGTTTCTCCAGAGAGCTTATAATGCCACTGGCGATTCAAATTCCCCTGAAATGTTTGCTATCAAATAACCACGACCCTTTGAAGATATTTCCCCTTTCCTGAACGTCCGCGTCTCGTCTTTTCATGACAGCGGTTTGTTGTCTAACCATAACCACATGCTTCTTAGACTAAAATTCGTATTCTTCGTATACTAGGATATTTTCTCAAATATAGCAAAAAACAAAGTACGCAGCTCCCGTTAGTCACCCAAGGCCAGATCACAGCGAAGCTTCCCGATAGTTTACTGGACCAGGTCACTTGATAGCCATGCGATGATGCGGTTGAAACGTATCGCGTGCGATTGTATTGCCTGATTTTGGCAGGAACGTGTCACGTGTCGTTGACATTACGCTAAGTGATTTTGGTGGAAACATGTCACATGACACGCCTTTGCACCACAGCCAGGTGTAAGCACGTTTCGCTGAAGGAGTTGTTTCCCTGTTTCTTTATGTAGAACGTCTTTCAAATTTGCCGTTGTGTTTTCGTCATCCCGGGGCCTAAAATAGCGTTGTCAAACGCAGGAGTGCACCCGAACTTCCTGCAATGGCTTGGCAGGTGAGTATCATTTCTCGCGGGAAGCGATGCCTGGTGTTCCCTGAGGTGAACATGGAGACAGTGGCCAGTTTCGCCGATGTATGCTTTGCCACACGATAAAGAGATGTGATAAGACATATGTGTAGCGCAAGGCAAAAAATTCAAAACATGAGTTGTTCCATACGAAACCATTCACTGGGCGTGCCGGTTGACGCAATATACATCGTCCAAACTGGCCGGCATTTTACAGCGTAAGCTGTTATGAGATCACAAGGGCATTGTCTGGCGCCTGTGCCGCCGCTGCCGCCGGTGTCTGTAACCGTTATTGCGCAAATATTAGAAAAGATAACCAGCGCCGAGAAGGATTCAAACCACGTCCTCTGCGTGGATTCGAACATTCTGCCACTGAGCCACACCTGTGCTTGAAAAATCTTCGCTAAAAGACCTAAACAGGTATAACGTCTGCCGAGGAATCTCGTTAACAAATGCAATGTTGCGTGGCAGAATAATAATACGCCACTACGCGTTGGGGATAGTGGACTGCATAGCGCGTTCGAGGAACCATTTGAAAGAATACAGGGTTGCATGCTTCATAGCTCTCAACCCGTTACAGAGGCATCATCAACATCATCATTATGAAAGAATAGTCTTCAACATTTCCGTCATCAATATTACGAAGCGTTGCCCTTTGAAGCAGTTTTGTCGTATCGTGCCATGCATCAAGCGACAGGCGACGTGCGCAGCCCCGACAGCAACCTGACTTGGCTCTTTGATATACCTGATGGTGCCTCCTCGTAAGGTGTTGAACGCTGCTGAAGAATCGAATCGCAGAGCTTCGCGCACGGCTGCAGCAAGGCAACTTCGGGCACAACAGACAGCTGTGCAGAAAGAAGCCGAAACCGCAGCTCGCCGTGGTCGCCGGGCCTAGAGTTCGGTTCTTTCTTGGGAAAACGACTTCAAGGTATACTCTCTAAGATGTGCAGTCATGCAGATTGTACGTCACAGTACAGCAGCAGTTATGGCGTAGTGGGTACTTCCCTACTTGGCTCAATGATATGTGTTATCGAGCAGGGGATACCTACCACCTCTAAGTGCACTAGTTTCCGCAAGCGTTTAAAATAGCATCTAAGAAGGTCCCTCCTCTAGCTTACGCTGTCAGTGTCCTGCGGTTCCGCGCAGGCCTGGATCTTTTTATGTTTACCTTAGCGAGTAGAAGGGCCTCCTTCGCCCGAAGGGTCGTACCTATCTGACAAGTCATTGCAAGGAGCGCGTGTGCACTCCTGCCTTTCCCAACGCTGTTATTTTCGGTAACCGTAAGATGGGAAATTTGTGAAGGAGCAGGAGGAGGGAGCAGGAAAGGAGGAAAGACAGGGAGATTAGTCAGCGGTGACTGATGCCGGCTGGCTACCCTGTGCAGCGGAAGTGGGGTGAGGGGAATGAAATCTAATAGAAATGAGACACGACAAGAATGAAGAAGAAAGACAAAAATTCACAGCATATCCACGGAGTGAATGATGATGAGTGGGCGAAGCTCAGGATGTTCATCGCAGATCGTGCCGAGTTGCGGATTAATTTAGATAATGCGCACGCTACGGATCCTTATGGTTCCACTATGCACAAGCGAAATCTCCCACCGGCACTTCATTGCAAGTGAAGATCCAGTGCCTATATATATATATATATATATATATATATATATATATGGGTGGCCGGTGAACGGTTCTCCAGCGCGAGCAGTCGGTATAGTGCACTGACATCGCATAGCACACGGGCCTCAATATTTCGACTCTATCGAAACGCAGCCGCCGTAGCGGGGATTCGATCCCGCGACCCTCGGATCAGCAGCCGAGTACCATAGCCACTAGACCACCGTGGCGGGGCAATAGGCATTTGTGAAGGCAACGCCAAACCGCAGGCGACATGGAAGTGTCTCCTTAGCTCGGACGTAAGGGGGAACTGAAGTTCTGGGTGCAAGCTATGGACACAAGCACTGGTGAATCGCGACAAATTCTACTGTGTACGTGTAAGTTGACGTACTAGAGATTAAAGCCTTACAGATGTGTCTCTCCTGGAAAGAATATTGCTCTACATTGGTTATAATCATGGTCAGATCGGGCCGACTTACCACTGAGGTCATTGCCTTTTATCTCACAGTGTCCCGGTATCCACTGGTACGTAATGTGTCCTTGCTTGACTGCATTGTGATGACAAATTCTTATGTCCACGACTAATTGCACTTGAAGGCCACGAAGAAATGGTGATATAAAACTCTGAAAAGGGCGCTTTGTGTGTGTCTGTGTGTCCCTCTCTTTTGTTTGTTCAATTTGCGCCCTGTAAGCATCTGCTTTGGAGTGTCTGAATATTGACCATGCTTGAGAAGGTTCTGTATCCATGACCACTATCGTAGCATGAGAGGTGGCGAATTCTGCAGCCATCGAAGTTGTGAAATGGGACGCCTTGGATCATATGGTGACGGCCTTTGCTGGAATGATCACTGCTCCTGCAGCGCTCACAGGGGAAACTGACCCATCCGTGTAAATGTGAAGGCGTCCTTTTGTGTTGCTCATGGAGGAACGATAGGGTGGCTTGTTGTAAGACTGAAGATAACGAGTGGTTTTTCTTTTTAATTCCGGGAATGGTCAGGAGTGCTTTCATGGCATAAAGGCACCCAAATGGTAACGATTGTCTTACTGAAGGCGTGAAGCTCGATGGTAGGACCGCACTATAAGCAGCAATAATAACACTGAACTCAGATTCGGGCCTAGAGACAGGGAAGAGAAGCGAGGTGGTGCGATGGAATTCGGACGAGATGTTTTAGGTGCGCTCGAAGGGTCTCCACACGAAGGAATGTTGTGATCGTGTGTTCATGTGCAACGACGACAGTCGCTGCTGTAGACACACACTTCGGCAGTCTAAGGCATATTCTCAAAGCTTGGGCTTCAAGCGACTGGAGAACACGCAAGTTAGTGTTACGCATTCCGCCAGCACTTGTAGGCTGTAGCGCATGAATCTAAGGACTGTTGTGTAAAGCTGAAGCATCGCTCGTACGAAGACGCCCCGCGATTTTCCCACAAGGAGCCTGAGCGTATGATTGATATTGCTCGGCTTCCTTCTCATAGAGGAGGTGTGAGGGCGCCAAGACAAGTAGCGGTCTATTATGACTCCTTGGAGGCGGTGAGTCTTCTCATACCTGATAGCCTGTCCGTTAATTATAATTACATAACGTCCCATTGCCTTGCGTGTGAAGGCAACTAATAAGCACTTCTCATGTGACACTGTGAGTCCCCTTTCATGAATGTAATGCGAGGTAGTGTAGCCGCTTTCTGTAGCCTGCCCGTACGTGTATACGTGTCACCCCTGACTCCTATTCGTCTGCACATATAAAAAGATGGACAGACCGTGAAAGTGCATCTACGAGGCCGAGGAGCACAAGGTTGAAAAGTGTGGTGCTCAGGACCTTGCCTCGTGGCACACCACGATAGGTACAATGGTGTGTTGTGGTACCATCCTGTTTGTGCGAAGAAGTTTCCATCCTCCAAATGGCTGTAGATCCATTTGTAGACATGGCCACCTAGTCCAACATTGCCAATAGATCCAGGATGGCTCCATGGAATACATTGTCACATGCGCCTCTCAAGTCCAAACATATTTGCGCGGATAATCTCCTGAGGGTTTTTTCCCGTTGGACAAAGAAGATATATAGCGCCCCCAACGTTACCAATAGAAGACCGTCCACGCCGAAAACGAGCCATAACATCAGGGATATGTCATAGTGTTCCAGATAATACTCGAGGCGAGTCAGCCCCATCGTCACCATCATCTTTCTGAAGCAGCTAGCCAGTGCAATGGAGCGATAGGAGGCTAAGTCGAGAGGGGAGTTACCTGCTTAAAGCAGAGGGACAAGGCGTCTGGACTTCCGCGAAGGAGGAATCAAGCCACTGCGCCGCGAGTCGTTGTATATGGCCAGAAGGGCACGTCGACCTGCTTGACCGTGGTTGCTCATCTTCTTGTAGCTTGTACCTACAGGTCCAGATGATGAAGAACACTTGCATGCAGCCAATGCAACCTCAAGCTCCTGCAAAGAGAAGAGATTGCCCATCCTGGAGTCTCTTGAGACTGGCGTGCTTCTTTGGCTACTTGAGGTGAAAGTGGGCCCTTGACTGGCAATCCTAGCGCACAAATTTTCTGCCACCTCAATTTCCCACAATGGAAAGCAAGGCACTTGAACGTGTGACACTGCTGTGGTGATGTTCGCAGGCTGGGGATAACTCGCCATAGCTGAGATATAGGCTTGTGTCGGTCAAGCGACTAACAAAACATTTTCCAGCGGAGAGGCTGGAGAGCATTTATAAGATGCACATAATCTTCTTGTGTACATTTATTGCCTCTCTTAAATCATAGATAGGTTTGGCGCGCCGATACCGCCGTTCCGCTCGACGACGGATTTCTCAGTGTCTGTCCAATTGGACTTCATATTCGCAAAATTGTTTCGTTGGTGGAAAATCGAAAGCAACGTCTCCAACTGCGTTTCTGATGATGTCTTCAAGATCCTCAAGTAGCTTCTTCCTTTTCATCGCAACGCTATTCTGTGAGTGCCCTGTATCGTGTCTAGTAGATACGTCGAGAAACTATTATGTGCGACGTGCCTAGGCCTTTAACTGTTATGTAAGTGGGAATCTGGTCACTGCAATGGGTTTCGTTCTTAGGAAACCACTGCATCTTCTCAATTAGGTTTGGTGACACAAATATCCGGTCGAGGCAGCTGCTATACGTCAGTCCCCGAAGAAGCGTAGTACTGTCGTCTTTGACAAAGCGCCGTTGATAGTCCGATGCAAATTCACAGGGTCATATCCCTCGGCGATCCATCTGGCTTCCCCGTAATAGGTGATGAGCATTGAAGTCAGCATTTATAATCCACGCCCCAGATATCGCTGATAAAAATGCACCTAGTCTTACGGTGTCTAAACGATGGAGGGCGAAATATATACACCCACAAGCGTGAAAGTGAGCTCTTTTCACTGTCAAGCACACGTACTGGTTTTTGTCCTCCGTTGTTACAGCATGTTCTACGTAGGTAAGATCGCACCAGACACAAACGGTGACATTACAGGAGTTCTCACAAGTAATAGACCTGAAAGCGTGTTTTGCAAATAACAATAATCGGAAATATTTCCAAAATACGAATGGTCGAATAACCGAAATGCGAGATCCGAGGCATCAGGCATTCCACTGTAATATCGAAGATTCTTTGA
The DNA here is from genome assembly GCA_013339685.2 of Hyalomma asiaticum. NCBI lineage: Eukaryota > Metazoa > Arthropoda > Arachnida > Ixodida > Ixodidae > Hyalomma > Hyalomma asiaticum. The sequence continues at coordinate 1,237 of JABSTT010005444.1, read as the reverse complement.
GTGTTTTACGGAACGGCTCCAGATGAACAGAAGCCATGGTCGTTCTCCAGGCTTGGCATCACCGGGTTAAAGGTGTCGAACATTTGGAGTGCACTACGAGCAGCCGGCGTGTGGATGCTAGTTAGAAGCACTCGAAAGGTATTCATGAGAGCCGTTACCATGGCTACGACTTTCTTGTCATCACTATCGCCACTTTGCCGTTCGGAGGTAACTTTCGCCGGTCGGTGCGGTGGTCCTGCAGGTGGGTTCTCGTCGGTAGGGCAGGCGATGCGTCAGGCGAGCCAGTGATACCTCTGTCATCCTTAAGAAGCGTGCTGCTGGCATTGCCAGTGGCTTGCAGTGACGAGTTGATAAGCTGTGGAAAAGGCGCATTCGTAGCCTTGGCCGCAGGATTAGAAGTCCTCAGGCGACGAACACGTCGACGTCGTACCTTGGCAGGAGGCGCCCTGTGGGTGGAACCATCTCTGACCCTTTGCCTAAAACAGAAATGGGGAAAGGACTCCATCAGCGGCACGTAGTTGTACCTGTCAATTAAAGAGATGGGTTTTCTAAATGCCGTAATAGAAAGCTATATCTCGAATTTGGCGATGTGTGGTTGTTCACGCATACTCAACGTTACCATTTGTTTAGTTGTAAGCGCCAGCTTGTCCCGTCGTGCTATAAATGGCGGTGTCAGCCCTCACTCGCAACCCGTGAAAGCAGGGATGCCCTATGGTTCGAATCGGGGGCCGTTTTTTAACATGAAATTGTTGTTTTATGTCGGGGTACACCACTAAATCAGTGACGTACCTCCGTGACGGAAGTGGATGCCTGAAAAATGATGCACATTTGAAATAAAAAAGTACGACACATGCTCGGACTCGAACCCACATTCACCCGGAATGCGACGAAAGGAGCGGTACCTATTTTTCACCGCAATATTGCTCATGTAGGGAACAGTAGGACTATATCTTCAATACATAATTTCACAACTTCCATCAAACTGATGTCCGCTTACGGTAAAGATGTTTATTACAGTGAACTATTCGTTTAGGGAGCAAAATGCAAAATTCCTCTTAAATTAACCTAGCCCCATGTCCACTGCACTCTTAGCACGCTTAGTTCGCTGTGGTGGTACCACTATCTAGGAACGATATAGCAATGCAATTTGCCGTGCTAATGCGTGCCGGCAGTCAGCTCTTCGGTAGTCTTCGCGCCTCGGTCTCCGCTGAAGTAGGGGGCGTGGCGGCATCGTGAC
>JABSTT010005443.1:0-16789 GCA_013339685.2 Hyalomma asiaticum | reverse complement strand
ATATTATTTGTGTCGACATCCAATTAAGGAGCAGTTCCTCACGATATATATATATATATATATATATATATATATATATATATATATATATATATATAAATATATATATATATATAATTTTCTCGCGTCATGGTGCCTGATAATATATCACTCGAAGCGAACAATAAATACCCAGTAATGTTATTTATATAAACACAGATAAGGAACCACATATCTCGTCCCATCCAGCAATTAGTAATTACAAAAGAAATGAATGCAAAAAGTAAACACTAAGGGTAAAAGGTAAAAGAGAGTAAGGGAGCGTTGGCGGTGAGTTCTGCTTTCTCATGGCATCGTAATTTCATTCAATACGCGATTTACCTACAGTGCGAGCTAATTATTATCTGCATTAAAACGATGTATCAAGCTGAACTAATATTCCTTCGTCGATGTTGCAGTTGCAAAAGCCAAAAGCAATTGTGTATACGTGCGCATTATAGTGGTGCATTAACGCAAAACTTGTGCCAGCTGAACCACAATAAGCACCTAGATTGCATGTTCAATGTAAGTTATAGCTAAACGAATGATTGCTGGAATGTGTCAGGAAAGTTCTTTACTTTTATTTTTATTTTCTTTACCTCATCTTGTCCGAGTGCGGCGCGAAAGAGGGCAATCGCTTCTACTCTTTCTACAGCTGACCCACCATTGCTCAAAAGAATGCCAAAGACAAGCCAAAAAATAAATGACAAAAAAGAGCTCCCCTCTGTCCACCCCCCCACCCTCCCCGCCCTACGGTTTTCTTCCGCAGAGTCACGCTTTTTTTTTTCTCGGAACAGTGCGCACGATCTTTGGAGACGGCCCCTCGCTTTTTCCACGTGCACGTGGAACAGATTTCATGCATCAGGTGAAGCGCTGCCAAAGCTAGCTCTCGTGTTTACGCTGTGTACTTTCGCGACCAAAAAGCAGTGCATTGCTTGTGGTAAGCAAGAAAATACACATGTCTCGCTGGCAGCCTTAAATCATAACACATTTCTCATCATTTTGACAAAACGCGCTCGTATTTTCGGGGAAGCAATAGAAATATGCCAGTTTCTGCTTTACGTTTGTCGTTTCCTCTCGGAACGATACACCTCTTTCTTTTTCTTACGGACTACATTTGCGTAGCCGTCACAACTGGAGCCATTTACTCCACGAAGGTTTCGTTGTGTGTGGGCTGCATGGCTGTGCTTTCCGAAAAAGGTGGTGCTGTGGTACTGAGTGCAGTGAGTGGCATGTTTCGATCGTGTCGCAAATAAGTGGACAACCTTCGATGTTCTAAAATGACCTGCCTCTGGAGTGACGGAAGAGCACATTCCTAACGAAGTGGGGCCACAAGTGCAAGTTTGGTGGCAGTACAAAGGCTTCTTTCATGCCAGGCTGATAGCTACAAGGTAAGCTTTGATGCTTGTTATTAAAATTCTAATACGGTGTGTCAGTTCAGAAGCACGCAAATTGGACAATTTTATAGCTGCTAAGCGTGTTGTTTTCGCCATCGGATATCGGATAAACGGCTAATGTCGCAAAGCTAGCGTGTTTTCTATATTTTAGGTTGCGCCTTAGCCATTGCTTCTGCTTCCTACCCTTTAGCGGCGTTGTAAAAAGACGCCAAATGCAGTATTTTCTTCTTGTGGCGAGATCGAAGGTCACCCAACAGATGTACCGTGCTTAGACACGCTATCATTTTCTGATTTTTCCTTACGAATGACTTAGACAAGTTGCTGTTGAAATTCTGTTGGTTTTACGGGTGCCCTTCCCCCGCCCTTTCCCTAGTGAAATTCTCGTTATTGTACCTTATTCGCGAAATCTGGCGCCAGTGAAGCCGTGAGGCTGGAAATGCATGCTAGTTCAGAAGCAGCTGAAAGTGCCATATTGAGCATAAAAATGGCGTGGCCGCATTTTAGATATTATCTGCATATATTTTATTTATTTACCAAACGTAGCACTCCACACGCTATTTCGGAGAGGTTACAATATACTCAGTCGTCCCTATGCCTCAAAGGTCAGTTGCTTTATTGCAATAATGTATAAACATGTTTGCTGGTTCAGCTATCAATGACAGTGCTTTATGTGCATACATTTGGTGCCATTTCGGAGAACTGGCCTCACCTGATTAACGTGCTAATCACGTCGTTGAGAAAAACAGTGCTTTTTTTTTCCTGCGTGACAGCTGCAGCTTAAATGCCATGAATTGTTTTGACAAAACAGGGACAAGCATCTTCCTTCCCTTCGCCTCAAAGTGCAAGGAAGTAAACTGAAATAATAATTGAGCAACTGCTTGTAAGGTGCTTTGCATACCGACGAGCACATTGCGTAGTCATGCACGGTCATGCAGGATGGTTTAACGATACGGACGTGTTCCAATGTTTTATGATTGTTGTTTTTGGCGCCTAAATGAAGGCTTGCAGGTATACATATAAAATATTGTGTCATTGCGTCATCAGCTGCACATATTTTCGAGCTATTTATCGGCATTGATAATGTAAGCATTACTTTCATGCTCCAATTGTGTTTTGCCATTTACAGCTCGCACAAGACTTCCCTACGCGGTGCCAGTTCGAGTGCAGTGAAAAACTTAATTTTAATATTATCTCTAGGCGCAAAGCTCAGCGACCTCAGAAGCAAAAAGACAAGAGACAACTACGAAGAATGAAAAAATAGTTGGGAAATAAAATACACACGTGAAAGGTCCATCTTGCATTTGTGTGCTGTTTTAAATGCGAAGCATTTCTTAGCGAACTTCGGCGAGTTTGAGCGTATCTATCTATCTATCTATCTATCTATCTATCTATCTATCTATCTATCTATCTATCTATCTATCTATCTATCTATCTATCTATCTATCTATCTAGCCGCCTACGATTTTGTGCTCTCCTGGCCGTTTCGCTAATCGGATGCTTACGAAAATTGGTATGCCACATCATGACTACATGATGAACATAAATTACAGGTCACAACATGAAAATCATGATATGCATGTCATGAGCGGCATGATTTACATGCCACGGTCTTAGTGCTCTCCTAGCCGTTTCGCTAATGGGATGTATGCAAAAATTGGTATGGCACAACATGACTGCCTGACGAACATAAATGGCAGGTCATAACATGAAAATCATGACATGCGTGTCATGAGCGGCATTATTTACATCTCACAGTCTTGATGCTCTCTTGGTCGTCTCGTTTATGGGATGTATACAAAAATTGGTATGCCACGATATGACTGCACGGCAAACATAAATGACAGGTCATAACATGAAAATCATGACATGCATGTCATGAATGACATGATTTACATGCCACGCGTTTCGTTAACGGGCCGTATACGCAAATTGGGATGCCACAACATGACTGCATCACAAACATAAATGACAGGTCATAACACGAAAATCATGACATACATGTCATGAGTCACATGATTTACATGCGATTGTCTTGGTGCTCTCCTGGCCGTTTCGTTAATGGGATGTATACGAAAATATGTATGCCACGACATGACTGCATGGCGAACATGACTAACAGGTCACAACATGAAAATCATGATATGCATGTCATGGGCGACATCATTTACATGCGACGCGTTTCGTTAACGGGTAATATACTAAAATTGGCATGCCACAAGATGACTGCATGACGAACATAAATGACAGGTCATAACATTAAAAGCATAGCATGCATGTCATGGGCTACATGATTTACATGCCAGGCGTTTTGTTAATGGGACGTATACCAAAATTGCTACGGCACAACAAGACAGCATGACGAACGTAAATGAAAGGTCATAACATTAGAATCATGACACGCGTGCCATGACCGGCATGATTTACATGCCATGGTCCTGGCGCTACACTGCCGTTTCGTTAATGGGATGTATGGCTCCGTCTACTGACCAGAGGGCGCTACGTAGCTCTCGTCGGACGGCTCAGTCGCGCACGGTGGAAACCGAGGCGACAGCGACGCGCGCGTTTCTTCGCTGCTTTCCGGGCGTGCTGCGTCCCACACGAACACACGCGGCGTCGCCCTTTGGAGCAGTTTGCCGCCGGTTTGGAGCGCGCGTCTCAAAGGAAATAAAACGAAACAAATTACAGCATATCCACGGAGTGAATGATGATGAGTGGGCGAAGCTCGGGAGGTTCATCTTAGATCGTGCCGAGTTCCGGAATAATTTAGTTAACGCGCACGCTAAGGATCCTCATGGTTCAACTATGCACAAGTGAAATCTCCCCCCGGCAGCTCATTGCAAGTCAAGATCCAGTGCATGTATATATATATATATATATATATATATATATATATATATATATATATATATATATATATATATATATATATATATATATATATATATATATGGGTTGCAAGTGAACGCTTCTCCAACGCGATCAGTCGGTAGTTCTCAATCAAGAACCTCGCTAGGAGACGCTGCCTGCGCCAACGTTGTCTCTCGCGGGTGAGGGCGCGTTCTCCTTCTTTACGAGCTGGTAGCGTTCCTTTAGAAGCGTTCCTCTAAGAAAGAGCGTCCGCCGCGGTGGTGTAGTGGTTACGGTACTCGGGTGCCACCCAAAAAACGCGGGGTCGATCCCGGCCGCGCCGGTCGCATTTTCGATCTAGGCGAAAATGCCAGAGGCCCGTGTACTGTGCGTTGTCAGTGCACGTTAAAGAACCCCAGGTGGTCTAAATTTCCGGAGCCCTCCACTACGGCCTTTCTCTCCTCTCTATCCCTTTCACTCCCTTTCCCCCACCCCCACGGACGCTTAGCCGTGCTCCCTACATGGGCTGCAGAAATTAGCGTCCCTTCCTAACCGAACCACAATCAATCAATCAATCAAGAAAGAGCGTTTCCATAGCCAACGAGCGCCTTTCGCTCTCTCTCTGTCTCTCTCTCTCTCTCTCTCTCTCTCTCTCTCTCACAAGACAGCAGAGGCACGCGCCGGGAGAGAGAGAGAGGCACGCGCCGAGGGCGAGCGCGTGCCTCCAGGCACGCGGGTTACGCCTGACGACTGACGCGTGACAAGGTTAGACTAAGAGGAGCTTCGCCCCTAATAAGGTGGGACGGGCGGTCGCTGCTGCTATAGAGTTTGAGACGCGCATCGCGTTCGCGTATTCCCTTTCACAGTCTGCCTAATTTTGCTTCTTCTCTCCGCCAGGCAGTGCATTCTGGTGCTGATGTCGCACACGGAAAACTTGACTGCACGGAGCCTATACGAAAATTGGTTTGGCACAACATGACTGCATGACGATCATAAATGACAGGTCATAACATGAAAATTGTGACATGCATGTCATCAGCGGCATGATCCACATGCCACTCGTTTCCTTAAAGGGATGTATACCAAAATTGCTATGGCACAACACGACTGCATGACGAACGTAAATGACGTCATAAAGTTAGAATCATGACATGCGTATATGAGCGGCATGGTTTACGTGCCACAGTCTTGGTGCTCTTGTGGCAGTTTCGTTAACTTTGTATGTACCAAAATCGGTATAGCGACACAACAATGCAGATCCATTTTACGTTCCTTATGCGTGCTTCGCATTTCCGTGATTCCCACTGCACGTGGGATCTGCCAATTTTTTTGTTTATATATGTATTCAGCTCTCACACATGGCCTACAGTGTCAAGCAGATATGGCCATATAAGGCGCCATATATGGATATATTACAAATTGCGCAGATAAAGCCATATAAGGGCCCATATACGGATATATTAAAAATTGGGCAGATATGGCCATATAAAGCATCATATATGGATATATCAAAAATTGGGCAGATATGGCCATATAAGGCGCCATATATGGATATATAAAAATTGGCCAGATATGGCCATATACGCCCCGTATACGGATATTAAAAATTGGGCAGATATGGCCATATAAGGCCGTATATGCCATATATGGCCATATCTGCCCAATTTTAATATAACCGTATATTGATCTTTTTCATATCAGTCCATATATGGTATTTTCGTAAGGGCAGCAAGGACAGTGTTCTGCCCGACCCCTCCAAGCTTCACGCCCTCGCCGAGTTTCCTAAGCCGTCAACACTCAAGGAACTCCGGAGTTTTATAGGGCTATGTTCCTATTTTTGCCGGTTCGTCCGCAATTTCGCATCGATAATAGCTCCTCTGACAAAGTTACTCGCTGACAGCCAAGGCATATCGGCGTGGTCTCCCGCTTGCGATGACGCATTCACAACGCTGCGTGACCTTCTGTCATCCCCATCGATTCTCTGTCACATCGACCCCGATGCTCCTACTGAAATCCACACGGATGCTAGTGGAGTTGGCCTTGGCGATGTTCTTGCTCAACGCAAGTCTGGTTTGGACGAGTATGTAGTCTCGTACGCCAGCCGAACTCTCACCAGAGCTGAAGCCAATTATTCGGTCACGGAAAAAGAGTGTCTGGCCATTGTTTGGGCGATCACAAAATTTCGACCTTACGTATATGGCCGTCCGTTTGACGTCGTGACTGATCACCACGCCCTGTGCTGGTTAACGTCGCTGAAAGATCCATCTGGCCGCTTAGCCCGTTGGGCATTACGTCTCCAAGACTATGGCATCCGTGTCTTCTACAGATCAGGCCGCAAACATTCAGATGCTGACGCTATTTCCCGCTGTCCACTTCCCCATGATTATGGCGCTGCGTCTGCTTCCAGCTACGATTTGGTGTCACTTGCATACGCTGACACGCTGTCCGAACAGCGCCAGGACCCTTGGATAGTCTCTATAATTGAGTACCTATCTCATCCGCCCCCACGTACCGCTCCCCGTTCACTGCGGCGCACAGCCCGGCATTTCACCATCCGTGATGGCCTTCTGTACCGCCGCAACTACTTATCTGATGGGCGAAAATGGTTGCTGGTAATCCCTCGCCATCTGCGGGCCGATATCTGCGCCTCCTGCGGGCCGATATCTGCGCCACGCAGACCCACAATGTGCCCACGCCGGTGTAGTCAAAACATGCACGCGTCCGGCTGCGCTACTGCTGGCGTGGAATGTACCGCTTTCTCCGACAGTACGTACGTTCATGCTCCCAGGGCCAACGTCGGAAGAGCCCATCTAACATCATCACTGGACCACTTCAGCCACTGCCGTGCCCCTCCCGACCTTTTGACCGTATCGGAATTGACTTGTATGGTCCCCTTCCGTACACACCTGACGCCAACCGCTGGGTGATTGTCGCTATTGACCACCTGACGCGCTATGCTGAAACTGCCGCGCTGCCAGAGGCCACAGCACGTGAAGTCAGCTTATTCATCCTTCACAAACTTGTTCTTCGCGACGGCGCGCCTCGTGAGCTACTCAGCGATCGCGGACGTTCGTTCCTCTCTGAAGCCGTCGAAGCCCTCTTGCGTGAATGCAACGTTGTGCACCGTACAACCAGCGCATACCATCCACAAACCAACGGAATGACTGAGCGCTTTAACCGTACGCTTGGCGACATGCTCTCCATGTACGTGTACGCTGACCATACCAACTGGGATCGCATATTACTATTTGTCACGTACGCCTACCAAACCGCCACTCAGTTTACAACAGGCTTCTCTCCCTTCTTTCTTCTTTACGGCGCGAACCTTCGTCATTTATGGACACTATTCTTCTATATCGCCCGGACGCGTCAGAATCCACGCCTCTATCGGAAATCGCCACGTATGCCGAGGACTGCCAACAGCTCGCTCGTTCCTTTACCGCTCAAGACCAAGTGCGACAGAAGGACCGTCATGACCAAACCTGCCTTCACGGTCATATTCGCCAGGAGCATTGGTGTGGCTTCGCGTTCCCTCGTCCGCTCCTGGCCTTTCCGCGAAGCTACTTCCCAAGTATCACGGCCCTTACCGTGTCCTACGTCAAGCATCTCCGGTCAACTATATTATTGAGCCTGTCGACCCATCCACAGACCGCCGCCGTCGGGGCCGCGAAACTGTTCATGTCGACCGCCTGAAGCCGCACTATGACCCGCCAGTTGTACCTGTTCCTTAGCTCACCAGGATGGCTCCTCTTCAGCGGGGGAGTAATTGTAACATAAATAGGGCGCAGATAGGAGAGCCAGCAAAAGACGAAAACGAGGACAGTTGTTGGTGCTCGCGCTTGCTCCGCTTGAACGGCTGGTACGCCACTAGTTTATTAAACCTCAAATTATTTATTATGGTTCATTTGTATTATAAACAGTCCATCACTCTAACATTTCATTCTTCCTTACATTACCGATTCCTTACTGTTCCTTTGTTTTAGCTCACTTTTTTTTCCTTTTTTATATTAACCGCCGGCTTCATGGCCAATCCCCCGTAGTGGGCAAGAGCCAAATATCAAGGAGAAAAGAAAAGAAAGAAAAGATTCAGCTTTGCTCTCTTCAATAAACGCCTCACTGGCTAAACGCTAAACGCGTCCTATCATATGTATTATATATCTATTATATCTATTGCTATATATCTATTACTTCGCAAATACTTCTTAGAGTATCTTACAGATAGAGAGACATCAGCTTCTTCTGCTCGGTGTCACGTGCCCCAAAGTATCATAGGGTCCAGGTTTATGGTATCTTGGTACATGAGAGCCAATAAGCACATCACGTAATAACTTTGGTCTTCACAATAAACAGCAGAAAATGAGGGATTAGGCAACTCTATTTATTATTAAGTAATCTGACACCCATGCATGCAATTGTGGTGTTCATGCATTGCGGATGCGCCATCATTCCTTTTCTGTGGCTGACACCATCATCTTCATAAGAGCTTCTGCTCCATTCGCCAGCAAGGGCTTCGGTTGGAGCGAATATGATCAACGCTGAAAGACAAGAAGAAACCGTAAGGGAAAGTTGTTATTCCAGTTGTAGCAATCTCCCCTTGGTTGAAAGAAATATTTCGCGTGAGTTCATAGACTTGGTTAAAAAAAACACCCTTCCGATTGGTGCTTCAAGTTTCACTAAAACCGCAGAACGAGACAGTGCATCCGAAGTGAATCTGTCTCTCATGGTCATGATACCCATCGCATATTTCATACTCACTGCTTCTTGACAGCTTGCGTTAGAAGCACAAAACCATTACCTACGCAGAGGTCTTTGCTACACACGAAGGGCGTAGTCTCCTGCGGTAAATACGTAGCTGCAATTTTAAAATGACAAGGTAGCGGCCGTGCTTTTCTCCAAGCTATACTCCACTCCTCTGCAACTCCTGTTGTTGACAATCCTTGTACCTACAATGCAATTCCTGCGTGTTCGCTTAATGCAGTAGTTGAAGTGATTGTTTTCTGTCCTCATGGCGTATCTTCTTAATATAGGCGCCGTGGGGGCATTGGGCGTGGGCCCCAATGACAACACAAGGACCCGATCTATTTCTCCAGCTTCAGCAAACTTTACGGCGAGCTTTTCAATTCTAAGCGTCTCAGTAGCTAATCCACGAAAAAGGTCATGGGCATCAATGACTCGCTCAGTATATAATGAACGGTCTAGCAACGGTATTTGATGTATCCAGCCAAGACACTTCTAATTGTAAATATGAGCTTGGAAGGAAGCTTCGGCTTCCCTCCGAAGACAGGCTATCTCAGTGCATATGGGAAGGCGACGCTCATCGTGCCTTCCCATGCCGCCATACACGCTCTCGCGCTAGTCGGCGCCACCCCAACCTCTCCAGGCAAGTAACCATACCCTAAAAATTTCCGAGATGAATTTGACCAGGAAATGCTGGGAAACTACATTTTACATATTTCTAGCACGTACTTCAAAGCTTGCGCACAAAGCCTTTAGACCTTGATTTTGCTTTGAATACAGGCATTCTGGCTGGATAGCACTACTGTTCGGTCTGTTGCGTTTTAAGGACCAGCTTTTCTTAAACAGGTCTCTCAATGGAAAAGCCAGACAGAAGATAACAAGAGACACGGTTAATCAAACCACTAAGTACTATTTTTGTACGCATGTTGGGCAGAGTGGGTGTATATTGAGGGTGGGCATTTGATTGGCAACTGCGGCGATTTCTCCTTCCGTGGCTGTATTTGGCACACATTTAAGATGGTGCTACGTTTATGTATGTCATACAGGAGAGTTGCGAAAATAAATCGCGCGTCGAAGAGTTGCTGCGGACGTGATTATTGCTCCGCAACGTGTGTCAATGCTGTACTTTCCAGCTTGCCATACTTTGTAGACACTCATTGGTACAGTGAATAATGATCTCCCGCAAGACCTGTAGCACTGCCAGCTACGTTAGCCTAAATGAAGCTTTTACAAAAAATCCCATTAACGAAACGCGTGGCATGTAAATCATGTCACTCATGACATGCATATCACGATTTTCATGTTATGACCTGTCATTTATGTTTATCATGTAGTCAATTGTGGTATACCAATTTTCGTATACATCCCATTAACGAAACGGCCAGGATAGCACCAAGACCGTGGCATGTAAATCATGCCGCTCATGACACGCATATCATGATTGTAATGTTATGATCGGTAACCTGTGTTCGCCATGCAGTCATGTTATGGAATACCAATTTTTGCATACATGCCATTAACGAAACGGCCAGGAGAGCCCTAAGACCGTGGCATGTAAATCATGCCGCTCATGACGTGGACATCATGATTTTCACGTTACGACCTGCCATTTATGTTAGTCAGGCAGTCATGTTGTGCCGTACCAATTTTCGCATACATCCCATTAGCGAAACGGCCACCAGGAGAGCACCAAGACCGTGACATGTAAATCATGCCGCTCATGAGATACGTGTCACGATTTTGATGTTACGACCTGTCATTTATGTCAATGCTGTCGTGTTGTGGCATACCAATTTTCGTTAACATCCCATTAGCGAAACGGCCAGGAGAGCACAAAATCCTAGGCGGCTAGATAGATAGATAGATAGATAGATAGATAGATAGATAGATAGATAGATAGATAGATAGATAGATAGATAGATAGATAGATAGATAGATACGCTCAAAGTCGCCGAATTTCGCTAAGAAATGCTTCGCATTTAAAAACGCTAACAATGAAACTGAAGTAATTTCTGGCCTCTCAGCAGTTATATGGTGCGTTCTGTTAGTACTCTTGAAGTACATTTTTCAATGCGCCCTATATGCAGTGTACTAAATGCTGGTAACCTGCGTTGAAAGGTGTCCTCTACCATTGGTGTCCTTGCACATGCCGTATATTCTCTTCCTAAAAAGGCGAAGGTTATAATCTACAACGCATTATCACAATCTCTGTTGCATTACTCTAACATAGTGCGGTGCACTACAGGTGGGAAAAATTTTAGCAAACTGTACTTCCATACTTCATGCTCTTGAGGTGGGTGCAGCACTACATCAAACACGGACAAAGAAGACACGCAGGACAGGTACGTCTTATTACCATTACCATTACCAACTAGCTTAAGTCACAATTGTAATGGAGCCATCTTCATTGGCGAGCTTTGATGGCGCATCTATGTCAAATGGTGCAAGATGATGAGGGGGGCCAAGCAGTAACGCAAGTAACTCGCACTTTCTGCAAAGGGGTGTGAGAATTACGCGCCGAGGCGACTCCAGAGCGCGACAAGCGGAAGAGTATGGGACCAAGCGTCGATATAGCATTCAGTTCTTAAGGGTAGGCTTGAGAGTCCCACATTTTTTTATTTCTATTTTGTTTGCAATCTTCTGTTCACTGCATAGCGTCATTTGTATGTTGATTCACACTTAGAAATTAAATACCATGTTTACTTGAGAAAACGCGTTGCCTCTCTGCTTCCCGACGCCATCACGAAGCCATTTTGTGCGGCCGAAGGGGGATGAGTTAGGGTAGTTGTGGTTTTTTGGTAAGACGTGCAGCGGTAGTTTTGCTAGTTTCGAAGAGTTTTGTAAGGCTTAGAAACACCTCTCCATTTGCACGTGGTTGGCACATATCAAAAGTAATTCTTACGGCCTCGATCATAATTTTCTTCTGGGGAGAAAAAAAACAATGTCATTCCCCAAACAACAAAGAAGCATCCAGTAAGCCCCCGTTACGTCCTGTTGACATCTGCACGCCCACTGGACGCTCTCCAGCCGAATCTAGAAACGTCTCACAAAGATCCTCCATTCTGGCCGTAGAACTTGCCGGGAACGTCTTATATGACCCAGAAAGATATTTTAGCATCAGTTTGATTTGTTGGAGGTGTTCCTGGACCATCCAGAATGATCTGTCGCGATATTTCTTGGAGATTTTTAGAACACATTAGTGTACGAACCATGATTGGTTACTTATTTGGAATTAGTGGTATAGTGAGTAGATGCACATGCAGAAATCATGGTATCTGCTGAAGAACAAAATATATGAGCTGTTTCTAAAGAAGAGTTAATTTTTTATGGCAAAGCTGGTGTTCCCAGACAAGCCCTCACAATAATTCTTCAGAGATAGCGCACTTTATTGGAAGTTTGTTGAGGTACATCGGAAAAAACTACAGAAAAGTCCAACTGTAGATATTTGCTTTAGACCTAAAAGAAACCACATTTGTGGTCAATAGCACTTGTGACAATAGTTCTTCATGGTAATATACGTGTTCGACCCAGAGGACTTCTAATCTTGAAGTGCACTCGGTCCCATGCAATCCAGCGAAAATGTAAAAGTTTGTCGATGCGCGACAAGTCTACCTACTGAAGTGAACTGACACTTTCAGTGCAAAAATTAGAAGTCCAGCGAAATAAATTCAAGTTATCACCCCGGTTATTCTAATTTGCTGACTGGGTGCATAATTAGGACAAGCGTAGAGGAAACATAGATATTACATCAACCTTAACTAAATGTTCTCTGACCTACTGTGCCTAATTTCATTGATCATCTGTTTGGCAAAGGCCAAGTACCGCCTTTTCACTTCTTGTGTTTGCCATTCATCACGCACCAATGTTTTACAAGTCAAAATGTTAAATGCGATAAAAGCACTGTTTCGAAAGGTCTCCCATTGCAGTTCTGTGCAGAAAGCTAACAAGACAATGTTAAAATCTGGGTCCTCTGGTACATCACGTTGACAGTACGAACCAGATCAAGAAATGGAAGAAGGAGAAGTGGCACGTCCAGCGACTGACTGTCATTGTGTGCGACCTTTCGCCTTCTGACTGGTTCCTACTTTCAACTCACACGAGGATGCCGAATGTGACGCAGGGTCTAAAATGTCTCGTGAGGATCACGCCTACAATTGTCCTATCCGCCGTCATGCACCACGCTTCAGGACGGCTTCTCCCCCCATCCTTTATGGCATCATTCAAAGACCATTGGATGATTCATTTTCTTTTATTTTTCGCACTGATCAAATCTCCTCATTCTTACACAGGTCCCATTACGTCCAAGGTTAAGCTTTTTAAATACAAAAAAAACAAGTTATAAGGGATCATGCAAGATAGAAAATCCTGCAGATCCCACGCACTGTTGAAATCGGTGTCATGGTAAGCAGTGGACGACCATTTTGCCTATGGCTAATCTAGTTCCTTGACATTCAGCTAACTGTGACGAGTAGGATGAACGCTTTTGTACAAAGCGTATGTAGCCCATGGTGAGTGTTTTTAACATGGGCGAACCAGGAGCGTCGACACAGTCTCAGGTTCTGATGATGCCTCATCGTACGAGGTACAGTTGGAACTCACGCTAGTCCAAAGCACAAACATCTATTCTGCCAAATAAGAATGCACTATACGGTGTCTTGATGTCCTATCATAAGCGTCCATCATTGAGCAATTCCTTATGAATCGGGCAAATTTGCACAAAAGCTCACTGAAATGCAACAGGACATATGTATTGCGATGAGAGTGCCTACCACACATTAGGGGCGGGAGCACGTTACGCATGCAGCATCGTCACGACATTTGGTGCAATAGGGTTATTTACTAGTATACTAGGCGGGAGAAGCGGCCGTAGCGTAGTGGTAGCGTGCTTGCTTCATATCTCGAGGGCACGTGTTAGAACTCGCACTAAGGCTTCGATGGTTGCATCTGTGCGTATGTTTTTGTTATTTTTGATCGCAACCTACCACAAACGGTGTTTCATATCTAAATGTCGAGTTCGTAGAGCTGGATGTCGAGTGTCAGCCACGATCAGAATAAATGTGGGCCGACCCTGGAGACAGGGCAGCGGGATGAAGTGTGGAAAACTTGATGCTCCTGTCAAGTTTGCGGGTTCGATCCCAGCAGCCGCGGTGCTTCGTAAGTGATTTAGCGCAGGTCCGCCATTTTGCATGTCTATTTCAGTTGGACTTTGGGTGATATAGGTTCTCTACAATTTGAACACCCTTGGTGCATGCCCTCTTCCCAGGCCGAGCACTACTGGTATGATCCGAAAGAGAGTACAGGGTTGTTATACCACTGTAGTGATGGCAAGATTAGTCATTCATGTTCGTCATATATTGAGACCCTTTCTTAAAAAATATCGGTGTAAGCAGGTGAAGGAGACGGCCAGGAGAGCTCCGAGACGCGGGCGGCTAGATAGATAGATAGATAGATAGATAGATAGATAGATAGATAGATAGATAGATAGATAGATAGATAGATAGATAGATAGATAGATAGATAGATAGATAGATAGATAGACACGGTAAATGTGACAGAATTTCTTCAAGAAATTCTTCGCGTTTGATAGCGCTCGGAAAATTACCGACTGTAGCGAAGAAGCGATAGCCGTAACGGCGGCCGACGTAGGCCGTGCCGTCGTCGCTACTTTATTTAACTGCAGCGAACAAGGTCCACGGCTGAACAGAGCGGCGGGCTGCAGCGTCGAGTCCGGCCGTGAGCGTGAGCTCGTTCTCTTCCTCTTTCTTCGTGGCTCGCTACCTCGAGCCACGCGAGAGACGCGGCGCGGCCCGCGATGGTGGCAAGCGATGGCAATGAAGCTGGCCGCTATAGGGCTCCCCCCCTTTTAGGAGAAACGGTGTGATTGGGGTGCGCTGGATGCATGGGCGCCCAAGAAACGGCCTTCGGCTTGGCGTAGTCGTGTAAACATGTTAGCGACCTTTCCATATAGGCGGGTTTGGCTCGGTCTATAGTCACAACCTCTTGACGTCCCTTGAGGTCGATGGTGACGGTCTTGTCTGTTCGACTGAGCACCTTGAAAGGACCGTCATAGGGGGGCGTAAGGGATGGTCGGATCCCTTCACGGCGGATGAAGACGTGGGTGGCTGTAGTCAAGTCCTTGCTGACAAACACGCCGGTCGACGATGCATCCCGGCTAGGGCAAGGGCGCAGACGTGAAAATAGGAAGCGAAGCTGCTGAACGTAACTGTCGGGATCAGGCGTGGCAACAGTAGCTGGCGCGAAAAATTCACCCGGCATACGCAACGTTGTGCCATAGACCAACTCCGCAGTTGTGCAGCCGAGATCTTCCTTGAAAGATGAGCGTACGCCAAGCAGGACGAGAGGAAGATCGTCAGCCCAAGAATCGCGAGCTTGGCGAGCCATCAGTGCGGCTTTGAGTTGACGATGAAGGCGTTCAACCATAGCCGATAGCCGTTACGGCTATCGCTTCTTCGCTACACCGACCATAACCTATTAAAAATACCTGCGTTTGAGAAGCGAGAGCCATTTAGTCTCAGCTTACTGGTGTACTTTTCTCCACAGTGGTGAAGCGACAACTTTCACAATATATAGCCTCCACATCGTTTTCTCTGATCCATTTAAACACTGCAGCTTCTGAAGGAGAGCTTGGTATTATAAAAAACATAGTTTATGCCTATGCTCATACCACAATATCCATGAGCTATTTAAATTTTTGCCTTGGGGAGATGGCTCTTCTAGTCCTGAAACGCGACCACTTCGCATGTTTTGAGAAGTCTATGTTGATACTAGTCTTCAATTTCTTCGAAGGATATAGTAGCTCCATTTAGCAAGGCTGGCTAAGCAGTAAAGCAAAAAAAAAAGCAAGAAAGAAACAATGTGCATCATAACTGCAGCTTTGGCCGATTCTTATCACATGGAGAAAGCATATAAGTAGTCATCTAAGAGGTGTGTTTACATACCTGATGAAATTCTTATAATCATACAGTACCCCACCTGTTGTTCTCAACAGGTCTTTATGATGAACTTTTTCGGATTATCCTTCGATGAACGTCCTGATGACAATGACTTCCTTAGCATACCGTGTCCGGCAGGAGGCATTCATTAAAAGTGCAAGTAAGCTCAAGCTGCGTTTCCATTTCACTGATCTCGAAGTATCAGTAAAGTGATTTTACAAAAATAGTTCAGCGGAATGGCACAATACGAAGTTGTGCAAGCTTCTCGAACTTCCATGCCTATGCAACTCTCGGTGGTATTGCTTATTAACATAAACAGCCATAAGGCAGCAGCTTCACCTTCAGAATATGATATTATACGGCAGACTCGAATAGGAAGTGCGTGTTTTGAGCTAGTTTTTTTTTCTTTTCGATGTGTTGCTGCAACAACGACCAAATCCGTAACTAAACCTGAAACAAAACGTGGGTTATCCCAAGAACTGCGCGAGAACAAACATTGTGTTTCTGTTTCTCCACCAGACTAGGTAGAAAATGTCATCCCCAGAGGCGTTATCGACCTTCGCAGCCCGGAAGCATCGAATGATTGATGCAGCTTGCGTAGCACTTCAGATATTACATAACTGCTCGCTCATCCGTGCCGAAACATTCTCACTTCTTGCAATTTTAGACTGGAATTCTCGCATGCGAACATTTCTTCGCACTAACATTTGTCTTCCGCGGTGTTCCACGCTGATTCTGCTCAATTTGAACGTTTTCCAGAGTGTTCCTGCGTTATTTATTATCCGTTTACCCTACTGGTAAAGCGAATATGCATTCGCTTAAGGAAGGTCCTTCGGG
>JABSTT010005442.1:0-18252 GCA_013339685.2 Hyalomma asiaticum | reverse complement strand
TTTGATACGGTTGCTCATGAGCACATTCTGAGGGAGATCTCTTTGCTGAGTTTGGGACGTAAATTTTATAGCTTCACGCAATCTTTTCTCGCGGGGAGGAGAACACGTCTTAGATTTGGCTCGGTATTGAGTGAGGAGTACGAGTTGGGGGAGAGGGGCACGCCGCAAGGATCGGTCTTATCCCCTTTACTCTTTAATATTGCTCTCCACAGGCTGTCGGAAGTGCTAGCGGGGGTGCCTGGCATTGGACATGCTATTTACGCTGATGACATTACCGTGTGGTGTAAGGGTGGCTCTCTGGCCACGCTTGAAGAGTCCCTGCAGGAGGCGCTGGACGTCACGGAGCGTTTTCTCGAGGGTACGGGCCTCGTGCTCTCTCCAAAGAAGTCGGAACTCTTACTCTTTCGGAAGGCGCGACAGGGCATGCGAAACCTTGAGCCTTTGGCTTCTCTTCCGGTAAGGCTATGGTCTCGGGAGGGGACGGTTGTTCCGAGAGTGAATTCTGTCAGAATCCTGGGTCTGTGGATTGACGCGCGAGGCTGTAACGGAGGAGCCATTAAGCGATTGGGGGGTCAGGCGAGCAACATTTTGCGCCTGATCTCTCGGATTACGAGTAAGCATGGTGGTTTGAGAGAGGATCTACTGCTAAGAGTTTTTGATGCTTTCTTTATTAGTCATGTTAATTATACGGTTCCATATTTGCAATGGACTAGAACAGAGAAGAAGAAGATTGATACGCTCATCAGGGTCGGGCTTAAGAGGATTCTGGGAATTCCACAGACGACTAGCACTGAGCGGCTTTTAGAGCTGGGATTGCACAACACGGTTGATGAACTGATTGAAGCGCACTTTGCGGCACAGGTGGCTCGTCTGTCCAGCACTAAGGCTGGTTTGAAGATCTTGGATGAGGCTGGCATTGCGGCTCCTAGGGTGGAGATATCTGACGGGGTTCAGCTCACACGAGACGAGCAGGAGGATATTCAGGTGGATCCTATTCCGCGCAATATTCATCCTGTGCACCACGCAGGCCGTCGTGAGGCTCGAGCCCGGGCTATACTTCGAAGTGTAGGTAGCGATGCTAAAGCGGCGCTTTTTGTGGACGCTGCGGAGTACAGTACGCGGAGGGCCTTTGGCGTGTCGGTTGTCGATGGTAAAGGGCAGCTGGTGGCCCGGGCATCAGTCTGCACAGATCATGTCACAGTTGCGGAGGAGATCGCCATTGCGTTAGCTCTTCAGGCGGCAGAGGTACCTTGTGTGGTTTACTCGGATTCACGATCGGCCGTCCGTGCCTTCTCTGGAGGTTTAATTTCGCAGCAGGCGGCACGGCTCCTTCGGAGTGGTCGCAGGCAGGCGAGATGGGCCGGTGGTCATCATATCTCTTGGTTTCCAGCGCACGTCGAGGGCATTGATGGGGTTAATCCCAATGCCAGCGCTCACACCCTTGCACGTGAATGCACGAACCGTGCGGGGGGTGGTGAGGTGTCTGGGGGGAACATTGACCTCAGAAAGGATCCCTTGACAACGTTCCATGAGATTACAACTAACTACAAGCTGAGTAGGAGGCGCTTTCCCCTTCCTAATGCTAGGCTCAACAGAGCGCAGGGAATCACTTTTAGGCTCCTACAGACGGATACGTATCTCTGCCCGCGTACGTATCGCAGGATAGCACCAGACTTTCCAGAAGAGTGTCCTCGTTGTGGCCTCGAGAGTTGCTCGCTAACACACATGCTCTGGCAGTGCCCCGCGAATGTAGGGACTGATTTTTGTGACGAGGACTCGTGGCGGCGGAGCTTACACAGCCCGGACCTGGGTCTGCAACTGCTGGCTGTCCGGAGGGCCCGGGCCATCGCGGAGGATGCTCATCTTCCGGTGCCGACCTGGGTGGAGCCACCGACTGGTTGAGGGGGTCCAAGGACCTCCTTAAACTAGTCCCTCTGGTCTCACAATAAAGTTCTTTGTATGTATGTACGAGAAGTTTAACCAACCTGTAAAACACAGCAGAGGTTATCCGACGTGCTTTCCCCGCCGTCGCCGCTGCCAAAGTGCCCCGCCGAAAATGACGCCCCTGCGCAAAATCTCTTTCTGTCGTGGTGCCGCTGCTGTTTGCTGATAATGTGCGCCGTAAAACGACGCAGTTTCTTCCAGGCAGACAGGTAAAACAGGCGCGGGAAATTTGAAGTTCAGTCCGGGCGATTGTAGGCACAGTCTTGGGTCAAGGCACCACAGGAAGTTTCCGAAGTCAGCGCCTGTAAAACACAGCAGAGGTTATCCGACGTGCTTTCCCCGCCGTCGCCGCTGCCAAAGTGCCGTGATCGAGCAACGTGATCGGGCGCCACGACGCCGGTTCGTTTGCTGGAGCGCCATCCTTGAGGAGCAGCACAATCCGCCCTACCCTGAAAGAGTCCGGCTTCTTGTGCTGCGTGAGGATCACGTTCACCAGTGAGAGCAGAGTTTCACCTAGAGTATCCAGAAAGGTGGCATAAAAACCTGCCGTGAGGCCGTCTGATCCTGGGGCTGAGTTTGATGGCATGTTCCGGATAGCACTGCGCAGTTCCTCCATTGAGGCTTCACAGCATAGGTCGGTGAGCTCCTCCTCGCCTGGGCGACGGAGGTCTCGACAAAGCTCGCTGATCTGCATCCTGTTGGGGTTCTCTTCGGCCAAGTCGGGTTCATGAAACTGTGTCGAGAAATATTCGCGGAAAATGTCTGCTATTTCTCCCGGGTCTGAGGTGAGTGATCCGTCCAGTCGCTTCGCCTCCGTAATTTTCACGCCACCATTCCCGTACACGTCTCTCGAACCCGGGTCGGTAGAAGAGTCTGGGGGATCGGGCTCCTTTGCAGGTCTCCGTGTCTTGAGTTGCAGCAGGTGAGAGTAGGTTACC
The DNA here is from genome assembly GCA_013339685.2 of Hyalomma asiaticum. Lineage (NCBI taxonomy): Eukaryota > Metazoa > Arthropoda > Arachnida > Ixodida > Ixodidae > Hyalomma > Hyalomma asiaticum. The sequence goes on along the minus strand of JABSTT010005442.1, from coordinate 15,370 downwards.
TGAAGAGTTTCGAGGTACTCTCTTGTACAAGAAGTGAGCGACTCCGCCTCCTTCACGATCCGCATTCTGCGTAAGATTTCTCCCATTTGGGCCGAGAGTCGTCGCTTTCTGTCCCTGCCTTCCTCCTGAAGAAGCTTCTTCCAGCCTTCTTTCAGGGTGTCCCATACATGAGGAGTTAATGAGGGCACGTTCTCCAGCGACTCCCGGATGCTGTCTCTGACCCGCTGGACGCAGACCTCGTCGTGTAGCAGGGAGGGATCGAGTCGCCAGCCGAGGTTGCGGCTGCTAAAACCAGGGGAGCCTCTCACCGTTGTTGCCAATGGGAGGTGGTCAGATTTCCCTGAGAGGTTGCCCGGGAGATCGACAACCTCGCATTCTACCACGGAGGCGAGCAGGTAGTCCGGCAAGTAGGTACGGTCGATCCTGCTCGCACTGGTCTTTGATAGTCTAGTTGGGCCGAAATGATCATTATGTAGGTGCACCCAGACATCTGTGAGGCTCAGGTGTCGGAGGATCTTAACCAGCTCCTTGGCTTGGTATGTCGAACTGCCCTGGCCGGGTCCCCTGACGTCGCGCTGGGAGTCCACGACGCAGTTAAAGTCGCCGAGCAGGACGTGTGGAAGGGGCTCCAGTAGGAGTTGGTGCAGATCTTTGAAAAAACTGTTCGTGTCCGACCGCGTAACGGGGGCGTATAAGTTGATGAAGCGGACTCTCTTGCCCTCTATGTAGACGTCGAGCATTATCATACGCCCGTCCGCACCGAAGGTGCAGTGAGATTTCTGGCGGAAACGGCCGGAGACAAAGATAACGCCCACTCCGCAAGCTCTGGAGCTAGTCAAGGAAAAGAACGCGTCCACGCGGAAGTCGCGCCGAAACGCGACCACGTCTAGCGGGGACCTGAAGTTTGCCTCCTGTATAAAGAGGACGTCGATGCCTTGAGCCTGGGCGAACGACAAAATGTCCCTTTGCTTAGACTTGTCGCGAAAACCGCGGACGTTCCAGGTTGCGAACTTAAAAGTTGGCATCAACCGCTGCTCGGGTTGTGGAAGAAGGCGAGAGGGTGTAGGGGGGGAGGGAGGGCGACGGACGGAGGAACCCTACAGAGTGGACAGCGAGAGGTCTTCAGGAGCGCCTGCGCGGAAAGGCAAGGGGGGAGAGGGGTGGGCGCTTGCCGGGCGTCTTTGATACAAGACCATCTGAGTAAAGGAGGCGGAGTGGTGCCGACCTGGTTGCGGTGGGGTTAGTATAACGCTTCTTATACCTTCCCCCTTTCGTGCCGGAAAGGCGCGCGCACGGTAGCCGAAAGGCGGTCAAGCGCAAACGCCGCTCAGACGATCGGCGAGATAGCAGAGGCAGCTGGCCGGGCCTTATCATCCAGGCGCTGGGCGACAGAGAGGGGGGGCGTACCTTGCTGCGAGCACAGACATGATAAGCAGGGGAGAGCGTTGTTGGGATCCATTTCAAAGGCGGCGCGAACCATTACAAAAAAAGAGGGGGGGGGGGTGTCGAGGACAAGAAGACGACTGCGAGGAGGCGTTAGGACTTCGGGTCTCCTCGCGGGGGAGGGCTGCCGTCCCCTAAGGAACCCTTCCGCGGCTTTTTGGACTCGGCGCGGCGCGCCGCGTCGCTGTCACTACTAGCCACGGCCGTTTTGGAGCGACGTAAGTTGTTTTCGGTGCTCCCAGCTCGCTCCTTCTGCTCGCTTTCATCTCTATCTCCCTGCCGTCTACGTGACCGGGAGCGGTGCCGCTGACTCAGTCCGGGCTGGGATGTGCCCGCGGTGGGGGGCGCAGCTTCCGTCCTACTATCAACTAGCGCCTGGCGGCTTGGGCCGGGATCAGACGCCGGGATAACGTAAGCGTGTTCGGGTGGGAGGACGTAGCGTCCACAACTAACGATAGGCGCGTCCTCCAGGCTGGCCACACGACTGCTCCCAAGAGGAGGCTGTGCCAAGCTCTCGCTGTTCGCGTGTGGCGACTCGGTCGTGGCAGCTTCAAGGCTCGCGGCGAACGTGGCAACAGCCTGCTCCTCGCCGCTGGAGGTGGGCGAGGGAGACGAATTTGGAGACGGTTCTGCTGAGCTAGACTCCGAAGTGCATATAGCTAAGTGGTCGCTATCTGATGTCACGCTGGCCGTGTCCTCGGAACCATCTCTCTGGTCGCCTTGGTGTGTTAACGACGACGTCACTGCACTCCTAGCATCGTTCTCCTCGGTCTTGTCGCCGTCCCAATAGTTGGGTGCCTTTTTCTTTGTCGGGAGCGGGGATTTTGGCTTCAGGACTTGTAGGCCTGACGTAGACGCCGACGCCTTTGATAAGGCCGGTTCGCTGCTCTGGTCGCTGTTGGGGGGTGGGTCGCTCGCGGGCGGGAAGCCACGTGCTGCCGCAACGTAAGATCTGCGGCGGAAACAATCCCGTGTACCGTGGTGGCCGCCGCAACGCTTACACTCTTCGACACATCCCTCCGTATCGTGGCCGAAAACACCGCAGCGCTTGCAGTACGGCCTCGTGCACGCGGAGGCCATGTGGCCGTCGTCGCCGCACCGAGCACACACCCGGCGCATGCCGCGGTATTCGCACATGACCCTATGGCCCTGAATGGTAGTAAAGTTGGGCACCGGCTTGCTCATTTCCATCTTTACTACCCTTACGCCGTTGAGTTTATTTTGCCTGGTGGCGACCGTGGCAAAAGTAACACTCTTAACTTTGCCGTACTGTTGTAGCGCATTTGTCAGCACGTCGTCCGGGAGATATGCAGGCAGACGATATACGTTCACGTACGTGACAGGTGGGCCGACAGCTTCCACCGCCACCTTCTCGTGGTTTAGCCTGAACCCCTCAGCCACCATGAGCTTGGTTGCCTGGTTCGCGTTTCTCGTGCAGACTAGAAATTTGGAACCCCCCATGTGTTGGAGCACCAATACACTATCATCTCCCGCGGTAAGCTCTATCGCGTCAATGAGGTCATCAATCGACACGTCACCGTCAGGTACATTAAACAAGAAGCAGTTCTCCCTCACCGGGAAGTTAAATTGTGAAGCCATGGCTAGTGGGCGGTGCCGCGCGCCACGCTGGCCACGGCCGGTCTGGACGCGCGCGCTCGCTCTCTCTTTTACGGCCTGAGCAGCTGCCACGACTACAATGGATCTGTTTCTATACAGGACGACGGCGCGTTCCGCGCGAGGGCGTCGCGAGCCAACCCCCCAAAGCGCGTTGCTCTGCATGCGCTTCGTATAGTAAACCAGCTGTTCCCGGCCACTTTACCGTGCTAATTATTTTTTCCGCATGTAGAAAGTGGTGGAAGCAGTACAGGTGCGTGTGGGGACAGTCTGGCTTTCTAGGTACTCATGCACTCGGCAAAAGAAGAGGCGCACTCAGTGCTACTAGCAACAAGAATGGGTTGGTTGGTTGGTCAAACTTGACCATTTGATGGAGGCGAAAAAAATGCTTGGGGCTTGTGGGCTTGGATTTAGGTGCACCCTAAAGATTACCAGGTGGTCGAAATTCCCGGAGCCTTTCACCACGGCGTCCTTCATAAACATAACGCAGTTTTCGGATGATAGACCGCATGCTGATGCAGATGTCCCGAAGTGCGTCCTTCTGCTTAGTTTCTACAATGAGACGGATTTTCTCAGCCTTGTGGCGAACCGCTCAATTGTGTGATTGTCAAAAATGTTTCCCGGAACCATCATATGAGATTGTGACGGTCTTCGAGAAGGTAGTGAAATATCTTTACCGAAAGAGAATCCTCGAGACACTGCAATTTACTCTTCAGTCATATCTTGAAGATTCGCCGCTTCTGGTCCGGAAGGCGTGGACAAGAGTCACGCCAGTGTCGGAGCACATCATCTCTGAAAAGTTTCTCCGGATTCTTCTTGTGAACTACACAAAAAAGTTAACAGATCAGAATGACAAGCCTTCTGGCTATATTCACAAGCCCGCGCGGAAACATTTCCGGCTGTGAACGATGTGACTACTTTAAACTAGCTGTAAGCATCACGACAGTGTTTTACCAGCAGTGCTTTTTTTTTCTTTTCAGTTCTTCTTGTGCATTATATTATTTTAGTACCAAGGACAACATTCTGTATGACGCTGAACGGTTTTTGTGAAAGTGCTTTATTTTTCTTCGCCTGTGGCGTACGTTATTGCATAAAAAGATTTTTCTCATCTTTTGCACGCTGAAGACCGCGTCTGGACACGTGAGAGCTTGGGAATTTATATGCATGCAGGGACTCAGCGTGGTGTGGTGCGAGTTTATTATTATTATTATTATGTTCCTTCTGCTGTGATTGCGACTCACGGCTACTTGTGGGGAGTGTGACTTTCCCCTTTTCGAGGTATTCATTTTAATAATAAAGCAAGAATTGCGACAGCTTGAATAAAAATGACCATATTTTTTTGTAATTTTCAAGTACATTAATGGTTGGCATATGTGCATTTGACGTAAACGTTCTGGAAACCAATTTCTTTCAAAAAAGAATGTTTCGTGTCATTTGTTCTGACGGTCGGTGACGAATAATGCGGCCGAGCCTTCTGAGCGCGACGCGCATCGGTATGTGCTCTCACGAGCAGCAGAAGCGGGCGAATCAGTGGCTTGTGCCTCTCCCTCGGAAAAGCGGAAAGCACCAGAGTTGCCATATATATGCTTGCTACCGTATTCTCACCGCATTGTTACCATGCATAGCATATAGACGAGCATCAGAAAGTGACACGGCAAGTCTGACGCCGAGCATTCCCAGCGCGCGCTAACCTCCGCAACGGCCGGGAGCTGGTTTAGAGCGGGTTGGCTCGGAGCGCCCCCGCCAAGTTGCGGCGATAGGTAGCAACAGCCCCCCGTGCGCAGGCCGTAAAAGAGAGAGCGAGCGCGCGCATCCAGACCGGCCGTGCGCTGGCTAAAACAGCCGTCGGGACGGGGGGCGTGTCTGGTAGACTGGTCACGTGCAGCTCTCGCTGCACTCTCGTATCAGCAGGACAGCCGGGCTCAGCCGCAGGCGCTGCTTCTCCTAGGTTCAGGTCCGTTGGGTGCTCGGCAGATGGCTCTGGCAGGTTGGGAGGCCTCCGAGAACATCACCGGCTCAGCAGGGTGGTCCCCGATCACGGGGTCGGTGCAGTGGCGCGGCCGGGAGGGGCAGCAACCACAGCAGGACGCGGATGACGTGAAGAAGGACCCGAGGGCGCACGTCACGAAGACGAGACCCCAGGGCAACGCAGATAACAGATCACACGGGCAGCGACACGACAGGCAAATTTTGGTCTGTCTGTCTGTCTGTGTGTGTGTGTGTGTTGGTTTGTGTGGCTGTCCTGCTGCGAAAGGTGAACCCCTTCCTCAACGACCACCCAGCTTGAACTGGTGGCTACCTTCATACTTCTGAACACAGTCGGCCAAAAAGCAAATATTGCGCATATCTGAGGCGCAACATCAATACGTATGTATTGGACGGTGTGTTCCTTTAGTAGAAAATACATAGATGCGTAATTCTAAAGACCCTAGTGCTTGTTAGGATGCGCAAAAGCGGACGTTTCCTGTACTAGGCAAGCTTCTTGCGTTTCCCGTAACCATGGCCAGATGGAGCCCTTATCTCGCGCTCGTGCCGAACGGAAGGCAGGGAACGGCCGCCCCATCACCATCTGGACCAATTCAGGATCCCCCGCAGAAATTGAAGACCGCGTACAGCGTGCGGCACTTATTGTAGACAAGTACGCCTCGTTGTGCGGCCTCGAGTGTTCTCCTACCAAATCATATCTTCTGTCGATCTCATCCCTTCCGCCACCTCAAATATCTCTGCCGTCTGGCCCGATACCGGTCGTCCCAGAACTCCGCGTACTGGGCCTTCACATCTCCTCTAATCTCAACCCTGGCTCTACCATTGCGCGTCTCCGGCGCACTAGCGAGCAGGTTAGCCGCATGATTCGGCGGGTCTCCACCAAACGTGGCGGCCTTCGCGGTCGGCACTCCCTCCGCTTGGCTCACGCGTTTGTGACCAGCCGAGTACTGCACGCTACTCCCTACCTTCGCTTGCGTCGCCACCACGAGAACCAGCTGGACGCACTGCTCCGCTCGGTTTACAAGCGAGCGCTAGACCTTCCCATCGCTACCTCCAATCGCCGCTTTGCGGCCTTGGGAGTACACAACTCGTATTCCGAGTTGCGGGAGGCCCATCATGTAAATCAAATCAATCGTCTGTCCCAGACGGCTCCTGGGCGCCGCCTTCTGGATAGGCTCTCACCGAATCCGATCTCTACCCCACCTCCCGATGCCTCCTTTCCGGAGCTGTGGCGGCAAAAACTTCGGGTCGAGCCTCTTCCTCGCAACATGGATCCCAGTCAACACACAGGCAGACGCCTAGCCCGAGCACACTTTCTTCAGACTCGATACTCCGATACCCCTGGCGTTTTCTATGTAGATGTTTCAGGACCAACCCCCTCCGGACACTTTACGGCCGCAGTGATCTCCGAGGGTCACCACATTGACGGCCTCTCTTTCCGCTCACCAAATGCAACTCAGGCTGAGGAGGTGGCCATAGCTCTGGCCGCCTCTCATCGCACAGCAAGGGTAATTATTACGGACTCGCGCTTCGCCTGTTCCCGATACCAGCATAATACCATAGCTTCTCTGGCCGCCCAGCTTCTCCAGGCGGCCTCATGGCGCTTTTAGCCCCACTCCATCCGCATTGTCTGGTCCCCTGGCCACGCTGGTCTCCCCGGTAATGAAGCGGCTCATGCCGCTGCCTGCGTCTCTCTTTCCCAGGCCGTTACCCCCTCCGATCCCGCGTCTCCCCCAGGCACCTCAGCTATTACGCAGTACCGCGAAATTCTCGATTATTATCGAACCTCGCGCCGTCTTTACCCAGACCCTGCACGGGGCCTCTCTAAAGCGGACGAGCGACTCCTGAGACGCTTGCAGACGAACACCTTGTTGTGTCCTGCGGCCGCCCAGCACTTCATGCCGGGTATACACGGCTACTGCGCGCACTGTGGGGTCCTGGCCGACACCTACCACATGATTGCAGTATGCCCTGCCCTACCTATTCCTTTTTCACCCCCCTTCCCCCTACCCACAAGAGAGGCTTGGGAGGAGTTCCTGCTCGGCTGCTCTACCCGGGAGGCTCAGCTCTCCTTGATGGCGCGCGCTCGAGCGGCGATCATCTCCAGTGGACTTCCGGAATAGGGAGACCACCCAAGTGCATCTTTAGTGCAACTCTCTGTATTTTCATAAATAAACGTTTTTCCACCACCACCACTCCGGCCGGTCCCTTTCTCTCCTCGCGTCTCTTCGTTTTCCCTCTCGCTTGCGCAACTCCTCGGGGGAATAGAAACACGCGAAACGGGATTCATGTAGTACGACCGGTAGAAGGCTATCGTCTTTCGACGGCATTTGTAGCGAAGCACGGAGATACGCGGCCAATTTTTTCTCTATAATTATTTTTGTCCGTTCTCTCTAGTTTTGTGCCACCAGTATTCTAACAGTCTGTTACTTATTTCAGTCGCGGCTATGTTCAGCTTCCCGTTGTTCGCCCTAAAACCCAAGGCTTCCTGTAGGGTGGTGCCCAAACGTACACCTGGGCGGATATTTCTGCATTCAATCAGAACATGCTCCGTCGTTTCCCTATCTTCCTCACAGCATGTGCATTTTTCTTCTTCTTTACTGAATTTCGCTTTATAAATACGCGTTCTAAGGCAGCCCGATCTCGCTTCAAACAATAAAGCGCTTCCTCTTGAATTATCATAAAATGCCTCCCTCTTTATTTCGTTTTTGCCCTCTCGGTAGTTTTTCAGAGTCTGCTTTTTTTCCATCGCTGCCCTCCAGTAAATCTTCTCCGCCTCTCTGACTTTTCCCTTTACGCTCTTTGTTGTCAGTTCTCTTACAGCCGTATATTTACTGGTGAGCCTCCTAGTTCTCTTTCTCCACTGCGTGTCAACGCTCTTTCTATATAAATAGCGGAACACCTTCACTGCCCACCTACTCTCTTTCATATTCCTTAGCCGTTCTTCAAACCTTATTTTGCTCTGCGCTTCCCTTGCCTCAAAACTCGCCCATCCCATATCGCCCTTTACATCCTCGCCCTTTACATCCAACGCGAGGCGTCCCACAGTTCTTTGATTCACATCCATTCGTGATTGTATCTCTGGCCTCATGCACACCACTGAGTTCCCAAATGTAAGCCCCGGTACCATTACCCCTTTCCACAGACCCCTAAGCACCTCGTACCCTTATCTCGCACGAGCGCGAGATAAGGGCGCCATCTGGTCATGGTTACGGGAAACGCAAGAAGCTTGCCTACTACAGGAAACGTCCGCTTTTGCGCATCCTAACAAGCACTAGGGTCTTTCGAATTACGCGTCTATGTATTTTCTACTAAAGGGACACACCGTCCAATACATACGTATTGATGTTGCGCCTCAGATATGCGTAATATTTGCTTTTTGGCCGACTGTGTTCAGAAGTATGGAGGTAGCCACCATTTCAAGCTGGGTGGTCGTTGAGGAAGGGGTTCACCTTTCGCAGCAGGACACCCCCCCCCCCCCCCACTCACCCACCCACCCAAATTTTTGCGTTGAAGTATCCCAAGAAAGACTATCGTCTTTAAAATAGCTGTTCCTTTCGTCATGCGCTCCGCTGTCCCCTCCGCTCGTTCGCTGGGCCCGCTGGCCCGCTGGTGGTCCCTATTCTGGTGCGTTTACAAGACACGCGTTTCCGTGCACGTTACATGTTCACCTTGTTTAAAGATGTGGTAGAGCGCGCTTACGTTAGGAACTAGGCTACATCGCTGCATTTATGCGTGTATGAGCCCCAACATTTGTTTTAGCTTTCTCCCGTTTTGATTTGATGTGTGTATCTGAAAGCATTGCACAATTACTATAAGCAAAGATCTTCGTAGCTCTTGGCCGGTTCATTATGCGTGCCTTTTGATGTTCGGCTACCGTGGTCGAGTTAACGCCGACGTCAGTATTTGAATAATTATTTTAATATGTGTTTAATATGTGCCCTGACACAGCAAAATGGCCGGTTCACTAATGTATAGCTACCAGATTATTTTGAGGGCGTATTTCGTGTTGCGTGAGAGAGAACATATAACTTTTTGCCGGAAGCTTCGGAAATTAAAAATAATGAGCAGCCTGAGGTTTCTTGTTTAAAAGTGAATAACTTGTAGTCAGAACAAATAAGTATGTACAACACATTGCTATTTCCCAAATGATTAAGCTTTCGTGCTAATTGAAATAAAATTGCATCTGGCGTTCTCAAAACAGTCAGCTTAAAGAGGATAACGTTTTTTGCTAAAACAAACTTTATATAAGCTATAGTGCGTACATTTGATTCTGCGTGCCTTTATAATACATTAAAATTTAACGCTATAGCACGTATGGTGCAATATCGTAACTTTATATCCTTGAAGGCTTTTAACAGCTCGCTTCAACGGTGACCGTGTTCTTCAAGCTTGCTCCCTTCACCTTTGGACGTTGCTTCGCAACCCAGGCTTGATAGTGAAGCTTTTCGCGGTGTACTTATTCTTCTTTTTTTCTCATTTGTGAGAACTCCATTAAAATGACATCAACACGCAGAAGCGTTATAACGTTAATGCGCAATTTCCACAGCTTCGACATTTAAGCACGTTCGCAGCACCGTTCTAGTAGAATGCAAAATGAACGAAGGATTGATTTAAGGCAGTTATATAATTAACCTTCGGAATGAACAGCAGCAATGACAGTGATAACGGTTTGAGTTCTTCGGTTTGTTTCGTGGCTTATCGGAAGTCAGGAAACCTGTCGTTACTAAAGGGGTGTGTTGTTTTCTCACACCCTTAAAAACGAAAGACGTATGTGGGTTGCCTTTATGGCCCACGGTAGGGGTCGTCATTTGTCTTGCGTGTTTTGCCCGAGTTGACGTGACGAGTGGTTTCCGGCGCCTAGCGTGACATATCGCACCCTACTGAAAAGTTCCTTACGGTCGTTCCAATAATTCCGTATGCTTCTGTAAAGCTCATAAAAAATGTATGGGAAATATACGACAAATATATTAGTTTATGGACTTCGTATGGAAAATATGGAGTTATTCGAATACGGAACGGGATATCCTCAGTAGGGTATTTCTCATAGGAAAGTACCAGCGCCTAGTTGTCGAGAAAAGAAAATGCGAGCAAGTTGGGTGACCGATGTTGTTATGGGACGGAAATGCTGCCGAAATAATCGATCATTTATTTAAATTGTTACCCATGAGTGCTTCGCTGTGAGCAGCTAGGACGTGCAAAATGCAGCACTAGATGGCTCTATGTATACTGTCTTTAGCGACCCATACCGATCGTCACGCTCGTTCGCCTACTGGGAGCTGTTCATATCCCACGGGTACATTTTGAACACATTTATGCACTTTCTTTTGCGAGAACAATCACAGACTTTAGACGAACGGAGTTAGGCGTAAATGGTTGTGGACGTGTGGCAAAACGACGTGGCGTTAGGGGCAGAACGTACGTGCGTATCGACGATCTGTGTATTGCTTCGTGGACTTGAATCATAATATTTAAAAGGCATACCAAAGAACAAAAACATTTCTCGCGTGTTAGTAAATGGCTTCTTAAGAATGCCAAAGGCACCACTAATTCTGTGAGACGACCCTTGATAAGCGAGAAAAACGTGACTAAAGTGCAGCTGGCGACACCACCGTAAGGTCCTTGCACCGATTCTTTGTGACGTCATTTGTCTAGAGAATAATTTACTCTAAAATATGGATGGCGTTGTGTTATAGGGGTCCCATAGACCTAACATAGCGAGTTTACTAAAGTTTAATTGAATCAATATGGCCAAAATACGGAAAATTATTTTGAAGGGCTGTCGTTCAGGGGCCGATGCTTAAGTGCGAAATTCAAAAAAAAAAGGAAGAGAGAGAGAGAGAAAGAGAGACACGGGAACATTGACGTTCGTTTCCTGTTCTGATCATGAATCTGTGGCGGCAAAATCAACGCCAATAGAGTTTAAAAGAAACGGTTAGGCGAAGCTGGTGTGGGCCTTCATGCGCCCAACCTGTCAAGTTAAAAGTAAAAATGATCACAGGAAAAATATTTGGAAGGCGACCGATTAGGAAATAAAGTTCTAAGCACCATGATAGATTTTACTGAATTGGAAATGTCTGTGTGAATAGTGAGAGAGAGAAAGAGAGAGCTGCTTATTGAAATGCAGAGTATATAGTCGGCGTAGAAACATTGCTGACATGCTACCCGGTGAGGGGAGCGGAATTGGGGAAAGAAATACAGGAATAGAGGCGCAGAAAATGATGAGCCGACGAAAAAAGAAAAAAGAAAAGAAACACTTCGGGCTCTGAGTTTTCTAATTCATGAGCAGTGTCATGCAATGATGATAGCCTTTCTGTGCATCATACCTCAGTGACGTGAGCGTGGTGTTTTGGAGCGCGTGACCTTACAAGAATGAAACCGCGAAGAACGCTACAACGTGCCCAGTCATTCTGTCCCAGCATCGATGACTGTACGTATTCACGCGTATAAGCATAGTCCTTTAAGCCATCCTCATCGGAGCTCGGCCTGTACCAGTATATTGTGTGCCAAAAACAACGAATATATAGTCGGAAGCGTACAAAGCACCTTTCTTGTGAAGATCATCTGCGTTTGACGAGTGTGATATTGACGCTGTTGGTGATCTGCACCAATGTCGACGCACTTCAAGGTGTCTGTTTATAAATGACCGCCCGCGAGACGCAAGAGTCCTTGTTGAGTGTAAGGCAGCGCGACAAGAAAGAACACGCATACAGGAAAAAAATCCGTGCACGCGCATTCGTCCTGGGGTTCTCTCTGTGTTCTGTTTTGCTGGAATGTGCTAAACTTTTTGTTATTTTACCGATCTTGACTATACCGTAATATGGCCTTACTACAACCTTAGATCAGAGAGGACAGAAAAAATGCAACGGCGCTGTATAGGTTATCACATCAGCACGAATACACTTGGCAGCATGATAAAAGAGGCCAGCGACATTTCACGAGTACCTTAAGCGCACCTGATCTTATTTAACTTCACTACTCACGAACAATAATATAAAAGCTGCATTACACATTGTGCTCTGCAGGACTGTAAAATTGTGGCGAAAGAGCTAGTCAAGGAGGGGCTTCTTTAGTCACCGTTCATGTTGAAGATGGTCATGTGACCGATGTGTCTCTAAATCTATAACGCTTGGTGTTCCTGCGGCTTCGGCGAGACATTGTTCCGCTGGAAAATCGCACTATGTTCTGTTGGCGGCGCTTCACACGCTCATAATGGGCGATACGGCGAAAATACTGTTGGAGTCGCAGCCACACTTCGTTATTCACGAGCTACGGACCGTTTAGCAAATGTTAACTGCAAACCCAGCAAAGCAAACGTAGAAAGAAGTATCCATACTGTCCCATTCTAGCAGTTCGTGCGGATTCGTTTTGCCTCAGCTTGAATTAGTATGTTTGTTACAGGGCCGAGTTCAAGCTCCCCGGCGCGAAGTCGGTGAAGGGAACTACGGCAGTTTCGGTCTTTCCGTACGCAAGCAGACACAGTGAAAGGATCAGAGTCGTGGTTGCAAAAAAACAAAAAACAAAATTTAATCTATAATGGTAGGGCAGCGCAAATCATACAAGGGAAACAACACTTCACTCAACTAAGAATATAACAGCGATGAAAGAGCTTGACAAAAATACTAAAGCGCGAGAACAACAAACAAATAAGAAAAATAAACTAACAAAGAATAACTAGGGTAATCACAACAATTCAGGAATCTAATCTATAAAAGTTAAAGTTCAAGGAGAAAGTTCAGGGGTATAAACATGAAGGAATACGTGCTGATGACCGGCAGCGTCGAAGGGTCCACGACGATCTGGTGCGGTAGTCTGGTACGGCACAGCGTTGAGGTCGATGGAGTTGCGGCGCTGATGTTCCCGGGGAGCTAGTGCTTGACGGCAAACCCGAGCAGTTTTAACTAACTCGAGCCGAAGTCCCGATGCCTACGTTGCAGACGGTAAGCGCACATCTCAACTAGGCGAAGCGGCTAAGGTTAGGTGGCCAGCCGGTACAGAGCCACGCTAACAACTTCTAGAGCGATACGATGATCGGCTTCTACGCCGTGTAAGCCAAGCGACTAGAACCCCGTGCTCCTCAATGCTCCTCGCTTAAACACCCGCATGTTTTTCCTGATTCGCTGTCTTCGGAATTGGGGCGGGTTTGTGAGACAATTGCTCCGTAACTTCATTTCTGGCTCCGCCCAAAATATCCCTCTCGCAATTACTGCACTGGAGAGGGCGATGACCAAACCCTTTCTCGTGGTCCCCGACGGGCCTCTTCATTCTGCTACCCCGACTGACAGGTCATCAGCGTGGCGGGGGGTGCCCTTCGAGTCAACAACGGGATGCATACTTGTCCCCTTTTGACACGGTGGCCGACGAGCAAACAATAGCGTCGGTCCGCGCGCACGTGGCCAGTGCACGTCAAACGGCTGCCCGCTGTCTTGCCCCGTATTGTTGGTCCGAAGCACCGTTGTTCGGCCATCAAGAACCACGCCGGGGGGTCGCAGGAGAATGCTTCAAGTTCAAGCTTCCCCGCTCAGAAAACCATCTCCTCCATGTATTCTTGGAAACGGGCCGATTGCTTCTGACGGCTTTGGAGAGCGGTCGAAGCACTTCCAAAATTGCACGTGCGGCCATGCCGTCAACCTTCAGTTATATTAAACCACGAGGCAATGTCAATCCGTGACACAGCCCCCCCACTTTCGGAATGTTATCCCATAACATTTCAACCCACGGATGACATTCGCCGAGAGTAAAGTAAAAGCACCAACTCTCGCTCAACCAAACCAATCGGTGGTGCTTCACTTATGCACCCAATCTTACACACAAGCTCACAACGTGAGTATAAAAATAAATCAAAAACGAAAAAAAAAAACATCGTTCCACAAGGTTCTTCTACACAGTAGTTCATCAATGGGCTCACTAAACACAACAGAGCCATGCAGAGTGACACGAAACACTTCTCTGTTATCCAGTACGATAACCAGGGGCTCCGCAAACATGAAAATACAACCAATGCACACATAAAAGGGGAAAATACACGAGGGGTACACTTCTCTATACAGTGCATCAATAATTACACTTGACCCAGCGTACAAACCATATATTAAAAAAAACAGCACATTCATAAGGACAAAGAATAACTCTATATTCGGCTCAAGTAATCGGCCCCCACATTTTCACTACCTTTAATATGGGTAACACTGAACTGGCATTCCCGCAGCTGCCCATTCCACCGAAGTACGCGACTGTTCGGCTGCCTTGCTAGCCTGATATAACTTAGTGGCTGGTCATCGGTTTGCCCAAACGTGCAAGTACCTGGAGAATTTCCGTATTCACCCTACTAGGACAAAACTCTTTCTAGGCGCGGTGCAGCCTCCCGGAGCTTTTGGCTGGCATTTCATTAAATCGATCGCCGATATTCGTCACAGTGCCGCTAACGGTTCCTTAAAACAATGCATACTGCTGACCATCTTACGAGCCATGTGTAACTGAAAATATCCTGCGTACACAATAATATGTGTAGCCCTCACACGGTCATTTCATCTGCGTCAACTTTCTCCATTAACGCTACTATGAGTCACTGCCCTCATCAGAATTCCGTGCCATAAAGCGTTCCATGCGGGAAAAAAAGAGAAACAAGAAAAAAAAAAAAACCTGCGCTGCATCACAAGTCATGCGCGCTTTCACCCAGTGAACTTGGCAATCGCAAAACCAATTTTCCCGCATAGCTTCAGCACGTGGGCAAAATGACTGGAATGACCGTCACTAGCTTCAGTTGCTTCTGCTCTTAAAGGGGCCCTGCGACACAAATTGAGCAGGCCGTTTTTATCACTGATTCTAGAACTGTTGCACGCGGGGATGTCGCAGAGAGAGTAGAAACGCCGAAAGCAAAGTGGCTATAATTTTAGTTCAGCGAACAAACCGCCCAAAATCGCCTCCCGTTTGACCTGAGGCGACACACAACGGATATTTTTGTTACAGGAAGTGACATGGAGTGACGACATAGGAGGGGCCAGGCTGGGCG
Organism: Hyalomma asiaticum; assembly: GCA_013339685.2. Taxonomy (NCBI): domain Eukaryota; kingdom Metazoa; phylum Arthropoda; class Arachnida; order Ixodida; family Ixodidae; genus Hyalomma; species Hyalomma asiaticum. The sequence goes on along the minus strand of JABSTT010005442.1, from coordinate 315 downwards.
TTCTGATTGGCTTGACGCTCCAAGGTGCTTGTCACACACGTGTTGTGTCTGCTTGGTCACGCTTTTCAGTACCAAAATATACTAAAATAGCTTTTATGCTTCGTAAGAAAGAAAGCAAGTATCTGAAATTACTTGCAAAACGACACTAGGCGCGCTGTGCAATGGTTTGCGCGTCCATATGGCACGCCCACTAAGCACAGCGACTTCGGCGCGTGCCGCCGTATTTGGACTGCGCGTCACGCCATCTATTGCAGGCGCGGCGAAACAACGCGCTGAGCTACCACACGCTTCCGGTGTCGCTCTATAAGACGCGCA